>SNQJ01S0031036.1:18096-39124 GCA_010110895.2 Picea sitchensis | reverse complement strand
GGTTAACATGCAAAACTCAAATCCAAACGTCAACTAGCTCTGATACCACTTGATCCATCGGATCTTTTAATGACTTATGGTTGAGTTTTAATTTTGCATGCATTAATTAACCATTTGAGAAACTTAGTGAGGGAATGAGGAAAGAAGAGGAATTATGACAGCCATATACACATTTGCATATCTGAAATGAAATAAAAGACAGCAAACCATAACACGCAGATTGATAACGGAGTTCATCACAACTTTGCCTACGTCTCCGGGCCTTTTCTCTGTGGGGGAGGCTTCTTTATTTCTGTTCAAAAGCTCAAAATTACATCGCTGCAATGCCAAATGGCTACACCACTGATCTGGTCATGTTCTTCCAGATCTCTAGAACCATGCAAAGAAAATGACACACAAAACGGACGTCCGGAGCTCCCAGAAATGATCCGACAACGTCTCCTCCTCAAAAGCTTCTTTGCCTCAAAATAACTTTGGCTTGGCTTCTCCTCAACATAATTCTACTTTGAATGCCCCCTCATGGCCTTAAACAGGCCTGTGTTATATAGCTGGGAAGTTGGTTGCTCATCTCCAACTTCCTCCCAAAATTTAGGCTCCAAAACTACCCAATAACTCCCCAAAACCATTAAAAACAGGCTTAATTACCATTAAAACCCAAAAATTGGTTATAAAACCCACTTTATAGTTAAATTTGGGCATAAGCCCCCTTTTTCCCAGCGTGCCCCCCCTTGACAGGGTCATATGGGCTCATATGGCCAAGCGCTAGCCCAAAGGGCTAAGCGCTGGCCCCTCTCCATACAATACTTTGCAATATATTTTATAATGTGGGTTTTACAACATAAGAAATAATTTGGTGTATTGGCAAAGACCATTTATTAAGGTGTTGGGCTTGGTGGTGGTCATGGGTTCAAAACCCATGGACCCCAAAACATATTTTTTTTGAAACATGCCACTTCAACTGATGACTGGGTGCCACGTGGCTGCCCATGACTGGGCCACGTGGCATCTCCCCATTTGATGGATTAATGCCACTTGTCAGCTATTGACTGGTCCAGTTGCCTGCCACATGTCTGCCTTGTCAGTGAACCTACACAATCACCATCAGACAGAGAGTGTCACGTCATCTCCTGCTCAGTCATCATGCTGACATCAGCATTGACTTTTTGACCAGTTGACCTTTGACTTTTTACCTGTTTAGGCTTCCGATCAGAACACGATAACTTTCGCGTACAGAACCCGTTTGACAAAGTAAATATACCACCAGAATCAGGAAGATGAGACAGACGCAATGGCATTGGTTTCGTCGGATTCAGAGCACTTTCATTTTTGAGCATTTTTCAAGCCCTGTGAGGCTTCTGGATCTGATTTCGGATCAGTTGCATGCACTTTCTTTATTTGAGCTGGTTGGAAGATTGCTTCCATATTAGCACATACATCTAGATTTTCCAATTTGTGAAAATCCTCAACATGTTCATGCTCATAGGGGGATTGTTTTTTTATCAGTCTTCTCTTGGATATCATCTGATGTGGATCATATCTTCTTCCCCGTAGTTGTGAAAATCCAAACTCCTTGAGCTGGGCCTAGATATGAGATAAGCATGATCTAGTTTTTACAGTGAAGGGTCCAATGATGAAAGGTAATTTGAGTTTGAATTCCTTGTGTAGTTTCAGGAAGTGCTATGTCTCTGATATGATTCTTTTCTTGATGAAATCCAGGGAAAAGACTCTAGGTGTCAGAAAAATAGGCAGAAGATAGGGGGATTCATGAAAATCATAAACCCATATCATTTTTGAATGCATGAACAACACCCAATCCCCCACTCTGTTTTTTGGATTTGGATGTAAATAACTCCTCATGTCATCTTGGACTCTTGGCAGGCTGGTGTTGAAAATCAGGCTGTAAATTCTGGACATGACCTTGTTGATAAAAATGAGCATTGTGATTCTTTTGCATTTAGTTGATATGAATGATGCTTCAAGTAACTCTCTCTTGTTTGTCTCCAGGAAAATATTAAAAAAGAATGTGTAATATCTGAAATGTATTAGTTACTGAAAATTCACTTGGTACTTGTGGATATTATCAGCTATGAATTTATCGAAGCTAATGCAAATTGACTGAATGGAATCTGCCTGGAAAACCACCAACAAAAAACCTAATGTGACCTCAACCACATAATTTTCATTATCTAGACCTAAAATCCGACTCAGTATGGAACATACCCATTGGAATTCAATAACCATGATATTTACACTCATTGGCAGGGACATACTTTCAGAAATATGCTCTGGTTTGACAATTGTTTGCAAAAATAGGTCTTTGACTTCTGAGGGACATTCCTTGTAAACGATGATTATATTTTCTTCTTCAAATAGTTCAGACAATGTGGACGAGGACTCTGGTATGATGAGGGCGCTTTGAATTGACAAACTCTCTACTCTACACAGGACCTGAGACCCTTGTTTATTTAAGACAACTTTCTCTTCCTGTGAATATTGCTTTGCACACCAACCTATGAATTCGGGGAAGGGGAATGCGACCTCGACAACGTAAGGGACTATAGTGGCGTAGACTGCTTCAAGGAAGGGTATATGTTTCCCTACATTATCTGACAAATTAGCTATGGACATAGAGATGGGTGAAATGGTGATTTCAGTGTCGAACACATATGAATCTCTGTCAATTAGGGCTTCTTTGTTTGACATGGGGTCTTGATCTACTACTGACATAATGACATGGTCCATGGTGGCGATGGAAAGTAACTGTAAATGAGTGAAAAAGGCGTGACCTTGGCCTGCTTTGGAGCTTTTGTTTGAATGGAGTGGTCGCGCCAACTTTCAACATTCCAGTATTTGAAAAATAATAAAATAACGACAAGTTCCTCCTTTATATACTTTTCCAATTTCGGGGGCGAGGGGAAGTGTTTTGGGGCAACCCGCTTATCGCCCCGAAATGCACCCAATGGAGCCAGATGGTCCCGAACCGAAACCACGGTTTACTTTTTGGACTGCTTTCGGGAATTATCCTTTGCACAAGTTCTCCCCCCGAAACGATCCCCGACCATTGATCTGTAGCACTCGCGATCTGCGACCTGTCGGGTCCCATCAACTCCACACTACCACTAGATTTAGCCTCCTCCTATTAGATTTAGCCCTGTCCTCCATTTTATCATGCCTCCACATCAGTTTAGCATCTCGGTAAGTTTTGAAAACCAGATCTCCCACATAATTTTTTTATGGTGATAACACCCCTCACCATCTCTCTCATAACACCATGGTCTATCTTGGCAAACACCCCCTTTCAAAAATTATGCAACACTACCCATTTTCTATTAATAACAAAAAATACATACATTATCTTTTATAACAAAAGGTTCATCAAATCCATCATTCACACATATTTAGTCTGGCACAATATTTCAGCAAGTTATAGTTATATTTATAAACTGGGGGAAACAAGGGTATTGCATCCATAGCTCTTCATATTTTTGATGGTTACAACCACATTTCCCTTATTTTTGTTATATTAAAGTATGTGAGCATTGGGTGATTCAATAGTGTTGGATTTGTTAACCATAATGTACAAAAAAGTTAGCAATAGCTTGCTCTTGTTTTCGATGGAGTTTTTGAATGACCTTCCAAATTTATCTACTACATGCTTCACACATTGTTATGCTAAAATATTTTGCAACTCTTCCCTGCTACTTGGTTTAAAGAATGTTACAAGATTGTGCTATTCATCACACATTTTTTCAACATGTTTGATGCAATCCTCTCCAACTTTTGAAGTCCTACCACTTTGTCAGCCTCGACAACATAATATTTTTTTTATTTCTTCAAATAGTTGTTTTAAAAGAAGTTTATATTTTTTATCATGCCACTTCATCTCTTCTTGTGTAACTAGAGAAACTAGTTGAGGAATTGTTGAATTTCCATAAAATGCCACTGCATATTTTTACAATTGTAACATGGCCCTATAGAGAGAAATTAATACACATGTACTTCCACAAATCTCCTCAACACTCGGGTAGAAAGAAGTTGTTGGCCGCAGATTAAGGTAATATTTCAAACAATGTAATGGCTTAAGTCTTGAAAGTAGCAAAGACACACTAGTGATTTTTTTTTATTTTAGATAGTTCATCCACAATGAATTTAACCTTTTGATTTGTATACATTTGGAATCATGGAAATGGATCTGTGAGCAAGGCACCAATGTCTACACAAATATAAGGTCTTTCTAACTTCAAATGAATGTTGGTCACATAATCAAGCCAAGTGACTAATCCTATTATTGTAGGCCAAATTATAGCATATGTATGCAACCCAATAGACATCCCATCTACTACCAATAATGTAATATTTCAAACATTACGCTTCTTGTAGATCCTTTTCTATAATTGGTCCTTAAGATATTCAAACTTTTCAACTGTCATCGGCATAAACTGATATACTTCTTCCTTCTGCAACTCAAACATATAGAAAATGGAAACATTGAATACTTCACCTGACGTATTCAAAGGGAAAATCTCAATCAAAATACCTAAATTTTGTGCATCTTTTCCTTGCTAAATTGTTTTCCTCCTCATGTTTGTTTGGGCATCACCATCGAGATTTTTGAAAGGATCATCATTATTAGTAAATAATAGTATACACTTATTATTTTTGTGAGTGGACCCCTTGTGTAAGAGTTCCTGTGCAACCCAACAAACATTGTATAAGGGATTCTCTCTTGATCCATGAATAATTACACTTTGACTCCCAATTTCTCTTTTGAACTTATCCTCCATACAATTTAATTCTTTGATCAATTGTGCTAGATAAAGGGCCTTCTTTTCCCTTCCCACATAAATCCACCCATGTCTCTGCGTTCGATTGTTATAAGCATGTTGAATCATTGGATATAATTCATAAAATTGGAAAAGAGCATTTTTCCAACTGTTTAAGGGAGCTTCAGAGCAAAGTTTAAAAGATAATTGTTTAATCATTGGTGTATCCATGCCAAGTGTTATCTTTGTTATATAAATTGCACAAATAACCATTTGATATAAATCATATCCAATACAAGATGGAGCATAATACCATTGTTTTATATATGCACTTGCAAGGCTTATGATGTTTGTGATATGTTTTTCTCCATTTGGTGGTAAAGATGAAAACAACAACCTCATGATAATTCAATCTAGGAAATCCCTACTGTCCATTATATATACATTTTTCAGATCGTCTCCGAAAATAATGATGTCCCCAAGAACATATAATAGTTCCAACAACTCTATATTACTTGTTACATATTTGTTAATTTGTTTCCACATATCAACTAGTCCGATAATGTGTTCTTTGTAGGTGGCTAGTTGGTGTTGGTTTGTCATGTCAGGTACTCTATTTCCCTACTTGAAGTGATTCCCGTATGAAACAACAAGGGAGGCACCAACGACTTTATTTAAGCGATAAATGTTTATTAGTGTTCTATCACATGTAGCTATATGATACAAATGCGAGGTAGATGATATCTCATGATTTGATATGTTTTCTTTATTTTGTTCTCCTTCTACTTCGTTTCTCACGGTGCGTAGGTATTGAACAATATTCTTGTCTTGATTTTGTTTAAGGGTCATGAATCCAATATGTGGGTGCAGATCCACATAGTTGTTTTTTTTGCAATTTTACTGTTTGCACGTCTACCTCTACAAGTTGATGTATTAGTATGATCTGTAACATCCCCATTATAATCCCCAGCTTAATTAATGCTTATGCGGATATAATATGTGGCTATGACCAAGCGATGTAATATGCAAATTGTATTTCAATGTTTTAATAATCAAAATGTGATGCCAAATTCTAAAGGGGACATGGACAAGAGATGGGGGCTAAATTAATCTACAAAATAGGGAAGTGTCTAGGACAATGACCGAGAAGGGGTCAAAAGGGGGATTACCCATGTATATTAATTAAACCCATTTTCCTGAACTTGCATATCTTATATGAACCTTCTGATTTTTTATTGAGTGTTCCCAAACAAAATCATTGAATACATGTAAGAGGGTGGGTGTGAGTGGTCACATCCCATAGTTATTGGGCACATAGGGGTTGAGTACAACCAACTTGGGGAAGAGTGTGAGTTAAGAAAGGTAAGCCACAAGAGAGGAAATTTGTATGGGTTGGGATGACAAGTTTTTAGCAGTCAAGTTTGTGCATGGGAAGAAAGAGAGCTTGGATCTGGTGCAACTGTGGAGGGAGAATTCTGGAGCAAATTGGAGCTAGAAAACTGAAGATCCAGGTTTTCAATCCTGAAGAGTGAACTCCTGTGTGAGTTGCACTAAACAACAAGTGTTGTTTTTGGTTTTCTGATAGTTTTCCTAGCAACAAGTTACCTTGAGTTCCCAACTAAGAGATTCCTAGTTACTTGTGCCATAGAGACCCTGATAAAGAATGGCACATTCCTTGGGTTATCCCTGATAAATGGATGGTACATCCCTTGGGTGATCTATGGTAAATGAATGGTGCATTCCTTGGGTTGGGCAGGTCAGGAGGAAGAGAGATGGTTGAAAATTCGAGATAACTGTAGGATAATATCAGTTGGATTATGAGCTTTATGAGTTGCGAGTGGACTGTGAGAGACCACCCTCTTTTGTGGATTACTAGCCTCAACTCGGGGGTGACTAGCTATTGAGATTTGGAATAGTCAGTCTATGTTTGGGTGGAACGTTTGTCCCAATCAGGTGGTTGCACAATTCTTGTTTAAAGATAAGTGTTTATCTTGTATTGAGTTATTTACATATGTTATTGTTGTGCATGAAGTCTGTGTGAATGAGAATGACTTATACACTGTTGTAATGAACGATTTAGTTGTATTTCATGTTGATTATTAGCATGATTTAGATGCATCTATTTTATGGTTATAGACTGTAGCTAAATCTGTTATAAATTTGTAGTTCTAAGCTACAGGAAATCGACTAACAGTAAAGGAATTACCTTAGTTAGCATAAGTTTCATTTTTTATGTGTATTCCGCACGTAATGTTTCTTAGCTGGAGGATAGGTACATTACATTTTGGTATCATAGTCGTAATAAGACAAATTTTTATGTGACATAGCCCAACATGGGTGGTTGGGTACGTTACAAAGTGGTATTAGAGCCCAGTTTTCAACACTGAGCTTGGATGGGCTGAGTTAGCAGAATGTTGAAGTAGAAACTCATAGAGAATTAATTTCTGGAGTATGTATGCAACTTGTTTATTCAAGTTATTGCAGTAAAATTGATAGAAATTTCATGGATAATGTGAAGAATTGAGCCTCTTTGGAAATTTTGAATATAAGAAAAAAAAAAGAGAGGGTATTTTTCCGTACGATGATGTCAACATGACGTGGAGGCCACGTGCCAGCTGGCGTGATAGAATAAAGACGTGTACTGCCATTGTGTCCAGTACATGTTGGAAGGGATGATAGTTGGCGAGTGATGTGGAGTCAAGTGGTTGACCAACTATTAGTTCCATGAAACTACAAAGAAGTGGAAAATGGTTAAGTGTTGAGACTTTTAGAACGAACTTATGAAAGGAAGGTTACCAGATTATGAGTCCGCGAGTCTGAAAAGAAGAGGGAAAATGGTTAAGTGTTGAGAATTTTCGGACAGACTTATGAAATAAGGTTACAATATTATGAGTCCACAAATCTGCAAGTCCGTGAGCCCGCGAAGGAAAAATAAGCTAAGTGTTGGTGGCGGGTTCATGGAAGGTATGAAGAAGAGATATGGTTTAGATCTACGGTGAATCTATTAAGATAGATCGATGACGAAGATAGTTGTTGAGCATTGCTACTATGTTTCACGTGATAATGAATGTTCCTCCACTGTTTTTCCACCATAACTTTCAGCTCAGAGCTCATATTGGAGCAAACAAATAGTCGTTGGAAAGGTCTTGAGGAGTAGAAGAGATTTTTTGACCCATAATTTGGTTTGGGAATTATATTTTCTTCAAAAGTGATAAAAGTGAATTTTGTAGCAGCAAAAGAGTAGAAAATGTAACTTGTAATTGTTGTAACTTTCAATATGCTTAATTCTAACAACAATTATTGCATGCACATTATTTCAGAATTAGAGATACAAAAAAGAAGACTTTAGTTCCTACATGAGAACTAGAGACATGAAGGATGCTCAAGGGTTTTACAACCATGAATAATAAATTGGAGGTTTGCATATCGACTTGGGTAATGCTGAGACTGAATCTAATGGGAGAAGAGACAAGCAGGGGACTGTAACTATGAGAAGCATGCAAAAAGAAGTGTAGAGCTATAGGGCCAATAATGAGAGGATCATGAAGGCTCAAGAAGAGATACTTCAAATCCTAAATATGCTATAGAATCAATTTAACAAGGAATTTGGTGCCAAGCAAGCAGCTAGTGCTAGACAAGCATCAACATCAAGATCCCATAGCAAAAGAGATGATCACAAGAATGATAGGCAATCAAAAAGCATGAGTAGTGTTGGGCGCATGTCTAGTTTGAGGAAATACCTATTTTTGGAGGATAAAACCCAGTTTTGGAGAAGAACAAATGGTAGGAAAAGAAGCGCGTGCAAGGGAAAGCTACATGCAAGGGAGGAAATCATGCAAGGAGCGTAGGAAGGAAACCTAACCATGCTAGGGTTAGGGTTTTGGAAAGAGTTTGTAACGACCAATAAGATTGTAAAACAATATAAATAAGAACCTAGGTGATTTAGGTCAGGGGTTTTTTTGGCAGTTAGTTCCGTCGATTAGAGAGTACGGTTGTTCAGAGTGTGTTTGTATGTTAGTATTTGCTCGAGTCTTGTGATACAATTTTGTAAGTTTTTGAGTTGTAGGAGAGTAAAGTAGTGAGATCTTGAGGGTTAGATCACAAGTTGAGGAAACTGGTGTGATCTAGTCCACCTCATAGAGGTTTTGGAACCTTGTTCATTACTGTATGATTATAATTGTAGTGTGTGTAGTGCCATTAATCGCAACAAGCATAATAAAGATCTTAAGAAACCAGATCTTTGTGGATGTAGCCCAGGAGGGGGTGATCCAGGGTAAAAATTGTGTCATGGGTGATGATGGAATGTTTGTTTAATTTTTATTAATGGTTGATCATATTTAATGCATGTTAATGTTTGATTTACACATATGTGGTTAGCTAGATCTATTTGATTGCATGCAAGAGTTTAACAAATGAATGGATCTTAATAGTAATAGATTGATTAAACAGTTTAAGGTTTGAGAAAGATCAATTACAATCCTATATCCCCACTCTTTCATAGGTTGCAAGCACTTGAGCTTTGCAACCACCCATAGAACTATCTCGGGTGAGACTGCACAATACATTCTGTGTGTTGCATTTCCTTTTGATTTACTAGGAGAAGCGATAGTTTTAGAGGGTTTTTGTTGGAAACCTATTCAGATCTGAACCTGGGTCATCCAAGAAGTAGATAGAAATAGTAATAACCAACAACTGGTTCCGTTGTCGGCTGGAACTACATGGGATTGAGTGAATGGGATCTGTAGAAGAAGCATGTGGAGAATGAAGGTATAAAAAGGGAATGTTCAGACCGCAGAACCCAACGAAGGTGGAGATCGAAAGATGGTTGAAAAAAAAGGAGCTAGAATTTGCGTAGAAGGATAACATAAACCCTAAGATAACACCATGCAAATATCTGGACAAGTACGTGTTTAGCGACTTGCATGAGGTATTTTTATATGATTTCCCGCATGTGTTGCGGGATTGGCTATTAAGTTTGAAAGACAACCACCCTACAAATCGAATC
Organism: Picea sitchensis; assembly: GCA_010110895.2. Taxonomy (NCBI): domain Eukaryota; kingdom Viridiplantae; phylum Streptophyta; class Pinopsida; order Pinales; family Pinaceae; genus Picea; species Picea sitchensis. The sequence continues at coordinate 29,356 of SNQJ01S0031036.1, read as the reverse complement.
AGACAGCTTGAGTGGAATCCTGTGGATATCACACAGTTACAACAAGTTAACAAAAAATTCACGGGCGCAGTAGATTTCTGGTTAGACAGTATTTTTGCAGGGTTTATCACATAATTTTCAGTAGATACCGTAGATTCTTACAACACAACAGAGCAGGAGTTTCTAAAAGGAACTAGAGGTAGGTATATCATATCACTGTATACTTCAATCAAGATTTTACTGTATAACAATGGTGTGATGACTATGGAATCATACAACTAAACTTCCTTGTGTGCATGGGGGAGGGGGGTAAGCACTGACAAGAGGTGGAGAAATGGAGGAAGAGATGGATAAGGGAACGAAGGAGGAGGCCATGGACCCAATCATGATGGAGGAAGATCAAACAAAGAAGATAATGGAAACAACTGGAAAGACACGCAATGGAGTACCCTACCAATATAAGATGAATGATAAGAAGAGAGCCATAACAGAGAGAGAGAGGGATTGGAAAGTGATGAAGAATAGGTAGAGGATCTTCGGGCTGTGGAGCAGATTGAGGAAATCCTGCGCGCAACATATGAAAGGAAGACAAGAGGTCCAAGGGAAGGAACAAAAGGCAGAACTCCTATCCATGTCAGTGTCAGTGTGGAACCCATAACCCCATCTGCGACTAATACACCAGAAAGAACACCACCATTCAGACAACTAAATTTTAGTGGAAGAAAGACAGCAAGAAGTCCATCCAAACAAGGAGAAACAACTGGAGGATCCATTTCAGGAAGTAGTAGTCAAATATCTACATTGCACGGAGGTAGTAGTTCATCACAGTTCAATATGGTAGGACATGATCCCACCATTAGGTTACTATAATTTTGGGGAGAGGCATCTAAGGACCCTGGAAATCATTTATTCATCTGGAAGAATATCTGGGAAGCAAAGTAGATCACAGATGAGGATACAAAACTTGTGTAGTTATCTATCACGTTAAGAGACCATGCATTGGATTGGTACATGAGCCTAGCTGTAAACAGTCCCCCAAGAACAACAAGGATGATTGCATATGTCAATAAGCTACTAATAAACAAATTTCAAAAACCTAGTTCAAAAGATCAGTACATGAATGAGATGATTGAAATCACACAGAAACCAGGTGATTCTGTTTGGGATATTGATCAGAGGTTCAAATGGTTGAACGGTAAGTTGAAGTATTTCATGACTGATATGCAACATATACATCTCTTTGTGAACTCATTTTTACCACATTTGAAATACCCCTTGAGACATCAAAAGTTCCAAACTCAGGCAGAGGCTCTGCAAGCAGCCCTACAACTGGAATAAAACCAATATTAGAAGACAGATCCAACAATAGAAGAGTTGAAGGAGGATATGAATAACCTCACATTCCAACTGAAATATAATAAGGTAAAAGAGAAAAGAGAAGTTGTTTGGTGCAACACATGTAGGAAAAAAGGACACCATAAGAATGAATGCCCAACTTTCGTGCAGTACATGGAAACATGAGTACCAAACCCTTTTCCAACAGGAGGACCATGGTGTGAGATCTGTAAGACACATGGGCATGATCCATATCATTGTCCAATGATGAAGGAGTATCATACAGTACCCAAGAATTAATATTGCATTTGTTTCAAATCAGTGGGTCATGATGATAAAGACTGTAGAACAATGGACCTAATGAGGGAAATAAATTCAGACACCTATAGGGTGTAGTCAGAAATGATGTCAGGGCAAGATGCACCTCAGTTTAACTAGGTACCACCTCCATACAACATTACACAACAAAAATATAACATTGCACAATTGCAATATAATAACACGAAGCCATAGTATAACCCCACACAACATAATCAGGTACCTCTGTACAATGCACCATGAGGAGATTGAACTAGATATAGAGGTGGAGGATGAGGTAGAGGAGGATTTGGAAGAGGCAGAGGTCCAGTAGTGTGCCAAAACTTTCAACAACCAGGACATTATGCAATGAAATTCCCACTTCCACTTGCAATGTGTATGTATTGTCGTGCAACAGGCCATGACATAGAAGATTGTTCGACATTATTGGGGAAGATCCAGGACAAGAGGAATCATAAAAATCAAAATTTAAGTGGATCTCTACAGAAGCCAGGGATTATGGAATAAATATCAACATAGACACACGTGGAGGAGCTAAGATAGGACATGACGTAGTAAAACATGACCCAACACAACACCAATGGGTGAAGAAGAATATTGAACCACATATTCAGTTTGATGCAGGGAAAGAAAAATAAACATTCAAGGAGGCCAGACAAGAGTTCGTAAAAAAATATGTTTCATCTACATTAGCTGCACAACATACTCAGAATGTACCAATGTACGAGATGCCTGTATTAATGGATCACACTAGAGAAGCACCACCTTTAGTGCAAGTAAGTAACATAAATACTTTTCTGCAATCCTGTGTGAATTTACTGAATGACCCATCATCTGTTAAAGTTTTGAAAAATATGTTAGAAATATGTAACACAGAGGTAGAAGGGAATTCAAAGAAGAAAACAATCAATCACCTCCATACAAGAAGGAGGACAAGCAGGGAATTCAGACTGAATGCTAACATTGGAGATTTCAATATGGGGGATATTATACTAGACTTGGGATATGAGGTAAATGTGTTACCCAAGAAGACATGGAAGTGTATGGGAGAGCCCACACTAGGCTATTCATCGGTCCAGTTTAAGTTAGAAAATCAACACATATTTCTACCAATTGGAAGGCTTAAGGGTGTGGAAGTAGATCTGGATGGAGTGAGCACTAAGGAAGACTTTGAATTAATATAAATAGTGGATGGCACAAAATCTTATCCAACATTGCTTGGCTTGGATTGGGAACTTGATAACCAGGCCATCATCAACTTGAAGACAAGGAAGATTGAATTCGAATCGGGAGACTACATAGTCATTGTGCCATTAGATCCATCAGAGGGAGAAAGGTTTGTAGATCCCACTTGCTTAGATCTCGAGGAAATAAACTAGTTATACAAAACCACCACACGTGAAGAAGATTATGGCAACCCAACTATAGATGGGGTACTCAGGTGGAGGAGCATCACACCATGTGCTTCTGACTAAGATACAGGTTTGGAGAATTGGAACCATATATTACATGAAGTCTCCACAAGAAGGTGTGGAAGAATAGACCGTGCAGTAAGATGGGTGGGTACCGAGATAAGAGAACCTCCCAGTTTTCATGGGGTGAATGACTTAGAATAATTCCTAAAAACATATGAAGATGAAGTGTTAGAGAACTACAGGCTCTTAGCCATGGACATTGCACTCAATGAAACATTTACAAGATGGTGGGGCATGCACAAGGAAACAATTAAGGACTAGTACCAATGTAAGAGACTATTGCACATTCGATTCGGTGCAGAGTAGGGGAGCAATAAGATGCAGAGATATGATGGACAAGTGACACCAACATAACATTTGGAGAAATTCTAAACACAATGGAGGATGACACCACCAGAGGAATGGCCTCATCACTTCATCCATACTTTGGAAGGAATTCCATAAAACATGTATGTAGACCAGGAAATGCACAAAGGAACTGCAAAATGGAAAACATTACAACAAAATTTTATAGTAACCTTCTCATTTGAACATGAGAACCCCGACATTAATTCAACACTAAAATAGATAAGAGGGGTGACATTTATTGATGAACCAGAGGTTGAACTCATGACAGAATACCAAAAAAAGAATAAGAAAATAGTCAAAGAACTATTGTCTTGCTACCATGTGGAAGAAGAAGCACCATATGAAGATGACCCACGCAATATTCATATTACAGAAACTAAAGGAGAAAGAGAGGTGGAAGGTCCATATTTGGAATCATAATTATTTGTTGCACCTATCAAAGTGAAGAAAGTCAACATTGGGACAACTGATAATCATAAAATGGAAAGTATTGGAGACTATTGGGATGAACAAACAATGGAAAGAATAACAAAGTTACTGCGCGAATACAATGACATGTTTCGAACAACCTTTACATAGATGAAATACATAGCAGGAGAACTAGGTGAGATGAAGATACCTCTCAAACCTGAGGCAAGACCTTTTAGATAAAGACCTTATAGATTGAATCTAGTGTATAAGAAGAAAGTGAAAGTTGATATTGACTGAATGTTGGAAGTTGGTATTATAGAACCAATAGAGGAATATGAATGGATAATGTTGGAATACTGAGAACACAACATAAGCATGAGTACGATATAATTAGTGGATCCATGTATGTGATCAACTCATGAAGACAAAAGAACCGACACACAGTCATGATTAAAAGAGAGTTAATTCATGAGCATTATGAATAAAGGATAAAAGGAAAAATGATATTATTTAAAGATTAATATTATCATTTAAATGAAAAGGTACACTGGTTCAAATATCAAAAGCACAATGATTCAAATTCACACCAGTTGGAAGGCTATATAAACAAGAAATAATGGTGAGAAGAACAGAAGTTGAATTTGTTGAAGTATGTATATTTATATATAATGTATTGAATGAAGATTCATTCTATCGGGTTGGTGCATGTTTACAAGCTTGGTCTTGTATGAGGATTGGATTCCTCACATCTCAGTTGGATCTGAGATCAACAAGTTGGGACTTGTTATGAGTATTGGATTCCTCATTTATGAGTTTGATCTAAGAACTACAAGATGGGTCTTGTAACAAAGAGTTGGGTCTCTCATAGTTGTTTGAAGATGAAATTAAAAGATTAATATTATGTATTCATTCAAGTTAAATAAACAAATAAAATATTTATTCTTTTATATATTGGTTGAGAAAATGAAATAAATATATGTTGTTCAGTTAATTTATGAAAAGTGGAAAATTGTCCAAAGTTTTGTGACACTGATTCACCCCCCCCTCTCAGTGTCAAGTATCCATTTCAACAATTGGTATCAGAGCAGGTGCCTTCGACACATTTTAAACATTGAAGGTAATTCAAAATAAATGGGCGGACAAATTGTTATCTCCACAAATGAAGCTCCCTTATTTGATGGAACATAGTTTTTATCATGGAGGGAAAATATGAAAAGATATTTGAAGTCAAGAGGATCTGGAGTTTGAGATTCGGTAGTAAGCTCGCTCTGGCACTTAACTACTTCAAAGAGAATAACCAAAACTGCAAAGGATGAAAGGAGAAAAAATACAGTAGCCTTAAAAGCAATCCAGGATGGATTATCAGACCAAGTCAAAGAAAATATGAGGCACTACAAATCTGCTAAAGAATTATGGCTCCAACTAGAATGAAACAAAAGAAGAAGAGAAATCCAATCAAAGTGAGGAACAAGACTCAGATAAAGAGGATTTCTTCCAGAATAAAGAACAAAACTCAGAAGAAGATAATTCTTATCAAGATAAGGAACAAGATAAAGAAAAGGACAATTCTAATCAGATTGAAGAACATAATACAGAGAAAAATATTTCTATTCAGAATGAAATGCAAGATTTGATGCAAACCTTAGTCAAACATGAGGAAGACAACCTCATCAAGGAATTGAGGCATACATCAGTAATCACTAAAGAAAAATTACATAATCTTAAAACTGATGTTGCAGTTGCTGTAGGAGAGATTCGTTTGGAACCATGAAATTATATGCATATTAAAGTTCTTGTGGAGGCTCTTGAAAAAATTGAGTACACAACCATGTGCACTCTAGAAGAGTTGAAGAAACTTAAACAAAAGGATATGTTTCTACTTCAACATTTAGATCAATCTAACCAAGAAGAGATTGAACAGAGAGTTCAACTAGAAGAAAAAGAAAAGGAGATAAAAAGATTGAAAACGGAAGTTACTAATCTAACATAAGAGATGGAAGAATTAAAGATGCAAGAAAGTAAAATAAAATAAGTAATAAAAGAATCAGAAGAATTAATTAACAGTCGAAACACTCAACTTGAGGAAACTAAAGAAAATGAAGAAGACCTAAAGATCCAGTTAACAAGGAAAGAAAATTCTTACCACATGTTGGAATTGGAAATCATCAATTTCAAAAAGATAAATGAAAGTACTAATGCAGATCTAATGACTCAAATTGAAGAAGCTAAGAAAAAGTAAGAAGCCCAGAAGATCCAAATAACTAAAAAGGAAGAATCATGCCAAATGTTTGAATTAGAAGCCATCAACCTCAAAAGGATTCAACTAGAATATGAGGAAGAAATCAAAATTTTGAAAACTAAATTTTTTGATTTAACAAAAGATATGGAAGAATTGAAGACATATGACAAAACTATTAAATGAAAATAAGTCTTGGATGATATAGAAGAAGTATTCATCAATCTAAAGACTCAACTTGAACATGCTAAAGAAGTGGAATAAGCCCTGAAGATTCAGTTGACTAAAAAGGAAGAATTATGTCAAATATTGAAATTAGAAATAGTCAATCTCAAAAAGATGAATGAAAAGACAAATAAGATTGTCAATTTCCAGAATATCTCAGCTATCCTAGATAAGATTTGGAAGAGCCAAACATCAGCTGATGATAAAACTGGTCTTGGATACAATAAGAAAGAAGACAATGACAAATGGAGCACCATTTACAAACATGAGAAATGATCATCCTTCTCAAAAGGAAAAGGTGCAATTACAAAGCAATTACAAGTCATGAAATTTGTTAAGGAAAGAAGCTATAGAAGTAAGAAGGAAGAAGAAAATGAAATCACAGATCTCTTAAGACAAAATAAAATCAAGAATGGAAAGACCTTCAATGACTATTTCTTTTCTTGTCATAGTTTTGGCCATAAAGCAATGGACTACAAGAAACTAGAGGAAGGATATACAAGAAAATCCAAAAACTCAATTAGATGTTGGAGATGCAATTTTGTTGGGAACACAACAAAATTTTGTCATACAATGAGATGTTACAACTGTGATAGGTTTGGGCACAAATCCCAAAACTGCAAGAGTTAAAAAAGTCAATATTTGAATAAGTCATTCAAGTCAGTGACAAAACCTAATAAAAGTTGGAAGAAGAAACTAGATGACAAATCTCCAAAAACACAACTAGAAAGAGAAGATCCAAAAAGCAGAATATCTCATAGAAAGATATGGAGAAGAAAATATGAAGGAGAAAGAAAGAAAGATGATATTACACCTGAAAATGAAGAAATTAATAATAAGAACATGATGGGTGAAGGTCCTAATAAAGAATGTGAAATTACATATGAAATAAATCAAGCCCAAGAAAAGGAAGTGCCTATAGAAGAATATGGGACAATATCAAATTATGATGAAGTCATAATTTGTTAGCCAAAGAAATAAAATACTAAAAGAAGTTTAAATTGGGTTCTACAAAATCAAAGGATTATGCCAAGAGTTTTTAAAATTAACAGGAGAAGAGACCTTGTCGGGAAGAGCTACCCTTTCAGAAACAAAGGGGGAGAGTTGTTAGAGGCAGAGAGAGCATATTGACAGGGGGAGTCACTCAATTATGGAAGGCATATCATGAATGTAGGGGGAGTTACCCAAGTTCATATTTTGGTCAACAAAATGAAAATAGATAGAGGTTGATCATAAGGGGAGCAAACCTTTTCCAGTGATGTCAAAGGGGGAGAGTAACTTCATAGAGAAAAGCATCATCACAGGGGGAGTTTGTGTATGAAGTTAGTGTGTTTCCCTCAATGAAACAGGGGGAGATTGTTGGACATATTTCCATTGATATGTTGTAATTGATGTCAACAGTCGATTGCATTGTGATGTGATGATAAGTTATCATTGATGAAATTATCATTGATGTCAACAGTATAACAGCTAGCAAATCATGAAAATGTCAAACAATATGCAAAGAATGAAAATGTCAGACAATATGCAGAGATCAAATCTCAGAAGGAAAAGCGCATTGCAGAAACACGATCAGATCAAGTCGAGACCGTTGGATATGAAATATCCAGATCAAGGGCAGGGATTGATTGCAGAGAGCGAATATGGAATTAAACAATGCGTTAATTCCAATTCGACAATTAGTCTAGACCGTCAGATTACAAGAGAAGGACCGTTGGAGGACTAGTCAACGATTAGATCAAGTCATGACCATTGGATACACAAGCGCCAGATCAAGGGTAGGGATTGATTGTGGAGAACGAAGGGAGAATTAAACAATGCTTTATTTCCAAACTCGCAATTAGTCTAGACTGTCAGATCTCATCGATTCAAAGATTGACGACTATGGTTGATCCACCAACAATCACACAACTTCAATTGCAGAGTTTGGGCGACGAGCTAAACCATTCACAAGTTACGGTTCCTCAATCCACATCGACCGTCGATGGTCACTCACCGATAGATCTACGGTTGGCATCGGTTCCACTACCAAATGAGCAGTTTCCATTGTGGAAATCGACGATAGTTTTAAACGTCGTTCTAGTTTAGGACCCCGCAATAATCCCCAATCATTGATATTCTCCGAGAGCATTCACGACTGTCAGATCAAGGCAAGTAGAAGGATAGGATAAGCAAAGATGAAGGCCGAAGCTCCAAAGTCCCGAAGTGAATGAGGACCATCGGATCTGGACAATACATGATGGTCGTTGGATCAGAATAGTGGTCAACTTCGGCGCTGACCACTTTGGCAAAAAAGGATTCAGAACATATGAGTTCACCCGAAGGCCGAAGTTCCAAATTCACTCTCAGCCGTCAATCTGAGATAAATTTTGGGAGTTAGGACAACTGTTAGATCTAGGAGAAGAACATGTGCCACATGAGGAGATCTACATCAGCAAGGACACACGACATAATTAGATGAAGACAAGTGTCAAAGTGCAGTTGGTATTTCGGGTATGCATGAGTCACGAATCTAAGTGACATGTGGTAGCCACTTAATCAGTGCCATGTCAACAAGTGATGTCAACAAGTTACATCACTCTGGGAGTTTGTACTTCGGGAGTTTCACCACCAACAAATACCCAAAGTCTCGAAGTTCCGAAATGAACGAGAACCGTTCATTGTGCAAATAACATCCAACCGTCCGATCTACTTCGGTGAAATGAACTCCGGAAGATTGAAGGAATTGTTGGTCTCTAGTTTTGATCATGTTTTTGCCTATATTATATTCCAAAGACCTCCATTTCTATACCCAGTACCACCCTTTTGGCCTTCTTTTGACATAACTGACATCTCCCTACCACTCAATGGGGCTACTTAAGGTATCTTTACGTTCCAAGATATTTTTATGCATTTTGATGCTTTAAATTGATATTGAAACTACTGTCGCTTGGGTTAGGTACCACTTCTATTTTTGGAATAGGATTGCCAGTACCAGGTACCAACTCGTACCCGTGGAGATACCAATGAAGCCACTCAAGATCTGTGCTTTATGGTCAGAATGGGAGACAGAGAGATTCACATGACAGATGGAGTCATCGCTCATAGGATGATTGAAGGCATAATGATAAAACTGAGTCGTTAATATTTCATGGGTCACACTTCGTGACACTACGTGTCACGAAGATGTGAAGACCGTTTTTAAACTTGATTCCAAGCTATTTTCGGATCGGGGATCCGTTTGTCTTTATGTATTTTTTCTTTAGACTGTTATGGAGGAGGATCTATATATAAACAGAAGATCACTCCTAAGAACGGGTTGGATTATGTTATATCGTGAACACATTTCTGAATACAAAACTGCTGTTGCGTTATGTTATTTCACTATCATACGATTTGAGTATTTTCTTCTGAGTTAATGGAGCGTGAAGTGTACACAATGTTTGCGTAGCATGATTGAGTAGTTCTGGTTGTTTCCTTCGGGGTTTGTACCTTTTGGTTGGGCCCGCCAAACAGGTGCAAGTCGCTGCTGCTCTTGCAGTAAATTTAGGTTATTTCAGTAGCATAGTAATTGCCTGCATGTTAGTCTATTGAGCCTGGAATTAACTGTTCAGAATATTGATTGATTATTCTTCAGCATAGTAATATCTTCCACAATGATGAGTATTGAATGCATGATTGATTCCTGTAGGATTTGAAGCGTGAATTAGAATAGCTCTGTTCCCAGTTTCCAATTTGAACGGAGATTACAGTGAACACGAGCTTGAATATACTTTGTTTTGGTTAGGATAGTTAGTCACTCTGCTTTTTTAGATAAGTTAGGCTACTCTGCTTTGTTAGGTTCGTTAGATTGCACTTGAACTAAAGGAAGCTTCCGGTACCAGTAGGGTAAGTAGGATGTTTCTCTGTTTTCCTGTAGACAGATTTAGATTCATTTGTAATGTTCAGATTAAATGCATATTAGGAAATACTTTTTCTGTCGTGACTTGAATAGAAATGGTGATGATAGATGATTAAAAGTAGTAGTGGAATAATCTTGTGAAATCACACTTCTGAATGGAAATAGAAGCACCAACATTTAAGAATAGGACTGTTTTCTGTTGATGACTTAAATAGGAAATGCTAAGTCTCAAGATAGTCATTAAGATTCAAGTTCTCAAAGTGAGTTTGTGTTTTCTTCTAAGGATAACATTCAGATAGCGATTAAAGCCTTACCCGCACATACAGTGTAGCAGCTCAAAGTTTACCAACCCTGGTTTGACAATTTAGTGTTTCAGGTCATTTAAATCTTCAATTTAGCAACCTGACATTTTTGGTGCCGTTGTCGGGGAGCTGTTTAAAAGGTAAGAAGATAATTGTCTTGATTAATTTTAGAATGCACTTAGTTTGGTGTGGTATGTTAGCAGGTTGATAGTAAGAGGAGCTGTGGAAACAAGGGGTGAAAACCGACATATCAGTTATCACAGGTACTCTGAAACTCAATCTTAGTTCCTTTTCTTTCATTTTAGTATGACTTCATGAGAAATAGAGATCCTAGAGGTAGATTTAGGAGAAATATAAAACCACAAAAGAAGAAGAAACCTCCACCCAAAAAGCGATAGAAACTGAGACTGAAATTCTGGCTGAGGAAACCGTAGAACAAAACCTAGAACCAGGAAACACCATACATCAGCAAACTCAAAATCTTGGTGATCCAGCCCTGGATGACACAGTTGATCCAGAGAAAATACAAGCCCTTCTAAGGAACCCTAACTCTGTAATTTCACAGATAACAACTACAACTGTAAGATCAAAGGCCATAGGATCCTCAAAAGGACCAATAGGATATAACACCTCTGATAGAAAGAATCTAGAAAGGTGGGATTTCACACCCTCACCAAAGAAGGATAAGATTGTTTATACAATCCTTGGTAATCCTTTTACCATGGGGGAAAGAGGGAGAGACTTACATGGG
>SNQJ01S0031035.1:61951-83650 GCA_010110895.2 Picea sitchensis | reverse complement strand
GAGCTCTTCTCTAGCATCCATCCTACAAAAATACAAAACTGAGTATATATACTCAGAGCAATTTTCTCCCCTTGGCAGTAGGAGGGTAGTTGAGACATTAAAGTCCAATTTAATGTGTTTGGGCTCCCCTGGTCAGACGAGGACATCAGATTGACATTGCTCTTTTAAGAAAACCTTCACATAGGACGATATTGGGCAGACTACCTGCCAGAACCTCCGTGCCTTACATTCATGGCTTGAACTGAGGTTTCCGCTACTTGCTCAATTTTCATTAATTGACTCCTGTAGCTAAACCCGATGCTTCAGCCCTTTAAACAACTCTTTCTATTACCCCAAGTGACCACAGGCCGTGACCTTGAGCCTATCTTCAAAGTCACTTTTTACATTTCGCGTTTCGGCGATTCGAGATGCAGTGGAGGAGCGACCCCTTGTCTTTCAAAGTCCCGGTAGATGGAATGCCGAAACGAATCCTGGGGGATTTTACATTTCGCATTTTGGAGTTTCTGGATGCAGTGGAAGAGCGACCCCCTGTCTTTCAAAGTCCCGGTAGCCGGAATGTCGAAACGACTCCTAGGGGATTTTACATTTCACGTTTCAGCAATTCCATATGCAGTGGAGGAGCGACCCCTTGTCTTTCAAAGTCCCGGTAGCCATAATGTCGAAACAGCTCCTGGGGGATTTTACATTTTGCGTTTCAGCAATTCCAGATGCAGTGGAGGAGCGACCCCTTGTCTTTCAAAGTCCCGGTAGCCAGAATGCCGAAACAACTCCTAGGGGATTTTACATTTCACGTTTTAGAGTTTCCCGATGCAGTGGAAGAGAAACCCCCTGTCTTTCAAAGTCCCGGTAGTCGAAATGCCAAAACAACTCCTGGGGGATTTTACATTTCGCTTTTCAGTGATTCCAGATGTAGTGGAAGAGCGACCCCCTATCTTTCAAATTCCCGGTAGCCGAAATTGCGACCGAGCCTGATCAGGCGCCATGTATCCCGACTGGATCGAACGACCATGATCATTTCGTGACTTTGTCCATAAGAGATGATACCATGCGCTAAACCTCATGCAACTCCATGACTCAAGCTTACCCGATGACTGTCGATCTACTCCATCTATGGATCCTTGCCGTTGAAAACAAAATGCCCGCTCACTTTATTTTAAGCCCGAAATGGACTCCTTTTGTGTGCTGTGCTTGGCCCTCATGACTGCGGCCTTTGAATAAAACACATTTGATGGGTTTTTAAACCCCATTTCTACGCATTTACACCAAGGGGATAAAATTTGAGAGAAGCACTCCCTTGCAAGAATTGGCACTAACAGGGTTAATAGGCCCTATGATGTCAAGACCCCAGTGCTGAAAAGGAAAATCTACCAAAACAGGTTGCAGGGAAAATGCTACCTTATGTACTCTTCCAGAAGCCTTTTGGCAAATTATGCATTTACGACATAATGTATGGGCATCTTTGAATAATGTGGGACAATAGTACCCTTCTCTTAATACTTTTTGAGCAATAGTGTATCCACCGAAGTGCCCACCAGCTTCTCCTATATGCAGTTCAAATAATACTTTATATGCTTCATCTCTTTCCAGACAACGCATAAGGACGTCATCAAAATTTTTATGAAATAATATATCGTTTACCAGCTGGAAAGGTGAAGATTTTAGTCCTAATGCTCTTCTCTTTTTTGGATCGAGATGGCGAGGAGAAGAACCGTGTGTTAGATAAAACTTAATGTCATCAAACCAAGAATTAACAACATCTTTTGCACAACAGATTTGACTTTGACTATGTTGATTTTCGATTAAAACATTAATTTGACTCTACTGCTATTCAACTGAATCAACCACTAATTTACATAGACCTTGGCCTCTGACAATTTGTGTAGGGGTAATTTAGAGTTCATACTCTTGTAACGATGTCATCCAGTTTGCCTGTTTTTCACCCAGTTCCTTTTGTACTAACAAATTTCTGATCGCAGGTTAAGGCACAATGAATTTAGTTCTAGATTTCAGTAGATATGATCGAAAATGTTTTACTTCTTTAAAAACAGAGTAATCCTGTTGATCTACAGTCAGGTAATTAAGATCCACTCCCTTGAAGGTTGAGTTCATAAAGGCAATGGGGATTTCATTGTTTTCAACATTCTTTTGGGTCAACACAGTGACATAAGATCTATCAGAGACAAACTTATAAAGAGTGAGATCTTGTAAAAAATCAGGGCTCATTAGGGAGGGAACCTCCACCATGGCTTTTTTTATGGACTCAAAAGATTGATTTTCTTGTAGTCCCCAATGATACTGAACATCCTTTTTGATTAAGTTTTTCAATGGCCTTACCATTTCCGAAAAACTCAAGACAAACCTTCTGACAAAATTTATTTGACCTAGAAAAGACTCCATGGATTTTTTGGAGGAGGGGGGAGGAAGTTTGGCAATGGCTTGAGTTCTTTCGAGATCGATGATCATCCCGTCACTAGATACTATGAATTCAATAAGTTTTTCTTGTTCCACTGCAAAGATATAGTTCTTAGGATTTAGAGATATGTCGTACTTGTGACATCATTGTAGGACAAACCTAAGATGGGATAAGTGATCTTTCTTATTTTTTGAGAAAACAGTAACATCATCAAGATAGACCACTATGGATTGATTGATGAGACCACAAAAATAAATATCCATTTCTCTCTAGAAAGTGGCACCGAAATTTATAAGCCCAAAAGACATTTTTTTGTAGGCGTAAGTACCCCATGGGGTACGGAAAGTTGTTTTTAACTGGTCTGGGGGAGGCATGAGGACCTGGTTGTACCCTGAAAAACCGTCTAGCAGTGACAATTACTGAAACCGTCAGCGTTGACAATCTTTCTAACTAGATACTTGCTCGAGAATTTGTTCCATTGGAGGAACAAGATAGATGTCTTTGTCGATGTTTGGTTTAAGTTCCAAAAATCCCATTAATGAGTCAACTCTCAACACTTCTCTTCCTCTTACAGGGACAAGATTAGATGCCCATTATGTGTGTCCTAATCGAAGATTATCTTTGCATTCAATAGTCTGTTTAGTTCTTTCAACAACACAGTGTATTCCAACAGCGATCTTAACACCTTTAGTAACTACCACATAACTTATCAAAGATCAACACACCAATGTTTTCACGCGGATAAAACCCTTACCGGGAAACATCCACAACCCTACCCAATGCACTCTGGAGTAGCTTTTATTAATGCAAAGAAAAAAGATTACGAGAGATTTTACAAGAGAGTTTCGCCAATCGATCATCGACAAATGACCTTCCATGTTTCTTTAAATAGAGATCATGGACTATCGTGCATAAGCCATGTGGATCAATGGTCGTTAAGATCGAGAGAGTATGAATCATTGATCACTCTATGTCTTGAACATATCATGACCATCGGATTTCTAACTACAAATGTATACTAATGCATACTAAAAGAAACACACTAATTTCTACTCTAATGACATATTAGATCAAGCAGATCTTAACTAACTCCTGTTCAAATATCCTAAAATCCCTAAGAACAACACCACCAACTGGGATAGATTTAAGGATTTCATAATAATGACACAAATAGATGATAAGGAAGCGAGGCATTAGAGCCATCCCCTGAAGGATAACTCTCAACCTGGGACAGATCTAAGTTTTGGAAACTTCTCTCTCTGTATACCTTTGTGAAAATGTCCAGAACTTGACCTTCAGAGAAAAAGAGCACTTCAATAACTTGATCATGAATGAGGATTTTTATGAAGTGCATAGGCTCGTGATGTGTCATTATGCTAATGTTGAACTGGTCTTTGGCGATCTTGATGGCAATTTGATTGTCACATCAGCCTGCCTGTATGCCAGTGCTAGAATCCAAACTTTGAAAGGATCTGTCGAAGCCACGTGGTTTCTTGACTTGCATTAACCGCTAATTTGTACTCTGCTTTTGCTAATAAAGAGTAAAATATTGTTGTTTCTAACAAGACCAAGTTACAAGTTTGGATCCAAGGTTTAAAACATAACATGCAATATAATTTTGATCGTTAGTGTCTTCGACCCAATCTTAATTAGTGAAACTAACCAATAAGGGAGTCCTCCCAGAATGTATCCCAAATCGAACAAGCATCACTTAACATAGCTTAAGCATCCTTTTTGAATGTGCTTTCCAATGGATTTCATGTTTTCTGTATATATCGTGCAAGAAGACCAACAACAAAGGAAATATTAGATCTGCATGAGTCATATAAGAGGCTACCAACTAATCGACGATATGGTGGCATCAACTTCAAGAGAAGTACAAGTGCTAGAAAGCTTGACTAAACCGAAGGGAGAAGGATTATTTCAATCGCCCGATGTGAAAGTTTAATTAAGAAGGCTCATTAGCATACTAGATCGAAAGAAAAATTCCTTCCTTCATTAGTTTGCAGTGTAAAACTTGAGGCCAAGGAAATAGTGCAAAAGCCCTAAGTCTGTCATTTCAAATAATTTCTTCTTATTTGGTTTCACATGGTTTAAAGTTTGAGTCACTACCATGATAAGACTACTAAATATAAAGGACAAGGATGATGAGATGGCTTCCACTTCTTGGTATAGACATTAGGATCGAATGGCATCTAGAGAATCCGCTGGCAATACAGAAAGCTATCCATTTTGGCATATCATTTCTCAGTGGAGCTTGCTTGAGACCACATAAAGAGATTTTGAGTATGCCAAAATCAAGGCTAGAGTCATTCGACAACTGAGGGTTGTTCCATGTAGATTTCATTTTTCAAATCTCCATGCAAGAAGGCATATTTAACATCCATCCATGACCTCCCATTTATGTGAGGTGGCAAGGGCAAGAATAAGGTGGATGGAATTCATTCTACATGTGGGCAAGGTTTCATTATAGTCAATGCCTTCAACATGGGAAAACTTTGGCAACTAATCGAGCCTTGTGTCTTCATCTATCCGATGCATACTTAGTTTGGTATAACGATTTGCATCTAACAAGTTTCTTCCTTTAGAAAGAGGTATGATCCCAAGTATCATTTCCATTAAAGAACGATAATTTTCATTCATTGTTGTATCCAATCTAGATGACTCCAAGCTTTCCCTCGCAAATGTCTCCGATCATGAGTTTATGAAACTGGAGCCTCTCAAAAAGAGAAGAGGCTCGGCCGAACTGTGAACGCGGTCCTACTGACCAAGGATCACCATGAAGATCGTACCTACCAGTTTTCCTCGTTGAACTAATTCCATCTAGGAAGTGGTGGTGTTAGTTCAAGTTCATATTCGACAGACTCATCTAGAGGAAAGTGAGAACGCAGAGGTGGATTTTCATCCTCACTCACATCATCCGGGCAAGAATCCAATATGAATAATAGAAGAAGGCACAATCCGCCAAGACATTTGGCTCGAGGTCAAGAAGGCACAACCGGGTCAATTAGGGCTTGCGTGCCAAGAGATTTTCAATAAATTTAACATCTCTCTAAGAATAATTTCATTACAATGTGGGTTGAAGAAGTCTATAACCTCCGACATCTTTAGAATAACCAACATATACACTTCTCACTTTTAGGTCGCGAATGTTTTCCTTTTCTCATCGTGAATGTGGGCCCACGCTATACCGCCAAATACACATAAGTGACTTCCATATATGGTTTAATTCTTTTAGTCCAAGCTTCTTCCGGTGTTATATTTTAAGAGCCTTTGTGGGAGTGCTGATTGACTATGTAATTTGCACAGCTTTGATTGTTTCTACCCAATAATCGTAGACTTTAACTCCTTAGATTGACTACACAATTAGCTACTTTTAATGTGCTGCTCTTTCTCTTAGCAACACCATTTTGTTGTGGTGTATATGCAACAATAGAAAGTTTCATTTGAATGCCCTCTGCAGTACAATAACTTGTAAAATTATTGTTCACATATTCGGGCCCATTGACCGGGTTTTTCTTAACTTGAATTTGATGTTCGGGATTGGCTTACAAGGGCCTTGTAGGCCAAAAACTTGTCAAAAACTTCAATTTTGAGTTTTAAGAAGCAAACCCGGGCACATCCTGGAAAAGTCATCAATGAAATTTCAGAAATAATTCTGCACCTAGAAAAGAGGAGAAGAAAGTGGACCACAAATCAATGTGAACAAGCTACAAAGGATCTGAGGTGTGCCAAGAGGCACGCTTTTCAAAGATGTCCCGATGATGTTTGCCGAGAACACAACAGCACAAACACCATCTTGCATGAAACAAGGAAGACTAGTCACCATCCGTTGATTACATAGTTGTTCGCAATGAGCATTGTTTAGATGACCAAACCACTCATGCCAAAGTTTGCTCAAGTCATTTGAGGAGCAACAAAACTGATGAAAATCCACGACCCAAAGTTGTCAAACTTGTAATAACCTCGTAATATCATCAGCACCCAAATAAGAACATGCTTAGATCTTTTAGATCCTTGATTACAATCAAGCGAGGTGAAAACTCGATGGTTTGTACCTTCAACCTAAAGAGTGGGATTTGATATATTGATATAAGGTTACAAGAAAGATTTGAACACATAATACATCATTGAAATGACCATTTTCTATTTGAACCCGTACCCCGCATCCTACAACACTAAGAGATTCATCATCACCAACAAATATTTCCTTGGTGTTACATCTATTTAGGAGCGTAAAAAATACGGCTTCTTTTATCCTAGCCATATGATAAGATGCTCCCTCAATCAATAAGACACTCATCGTAAGAAATAGAAGTAGTAGTAGAAGGTGTATTGAAGGAAAAACCGTACAAAGTGCATGTCCATGAGAAGAAGAAGAATCACACCGATGTCAGTTTCATCGCCGCTTCTAAGGTCGCCATCTTCGGAAACATTTGGACTCATCATGACCATCTTTATTACAAAAAGTTGTAAATTGTCCGTTAGTATTCTTTTATATTTTGATCCTTTGTCACCACCATTAGAGCTAAATCTATCTGAGCGGGTTTGGGGACCCTTAGGTTGTTTGTTGCTGCAGTAAGGATGCGTTGCTTCTGGGATACTTGGGTTTATCTTTCTCATGGGCAACTAAGGCTTTGTTTGAGGTACCGCAGTGTTGATCACCTTAAGCTAGCCAAAGCTATCTTCCTCCTCTAATCAAGGAAGTACAAAGGACTCAAGAGTGGGTTTTAGCTTCCCACAACCTCCTTTAGAGAATGACATAGAAGGTAGATACAAACACAAATATGCACTACCTAGTTTAGAAAGAATAAGATATATGCAATGCTCTTTCCCTCCATTTTTATCTTACATTCTTTCACATAAAAAATTCCAAGTGTTTCAAACTTAGATAGATAGTCTCCCAAGGCTAGAAATCACTTGACTCAGCAATGTAGATTTTGATTTTCTAATTGTTGCAGGGATCGTAATATTGTGTTTGCCAAACATGGATTCAATCTTGTCCCAAGTTACTTTGGGGTTATCAATTCTTTGAAGGTGGTACCTTAGATCACGAGAGATGGACATTCCAATAGTCCAATGGCTTCATTCCTATTATCCTCATTTGGATTTTATCATCATCAAAAGGGGGTTGTTTTCTCAAGGTAATCCGGTATAGCCCTTTACTTCTTAATAAATCTTCCATATGGGATCTCCATTGGAAGTAGTTGTTGGGTCCGGTAAGCATGACAAGATTTGTAGAAGCCATATTAAATATGTAGATAATGCAGATTTAAAAACTGAACTAATGATCTAGATGGAAAGATCTCGAAAAGTTGCGCAGTTTTAAAAAAAACGGCACAAAAAACGGACTTCGAATGTGAAAAATATTCCCTTTTAAAAAAGGCACAATCAGTAACCAAACGACCAGGTGATTGTGTAAGTTTCTTTATAAAAGTGACCCACTTTTATAAAGAGAAGTGGGGGATCACTTTTACACTGAGGTTACCTTTATAATAGAAAAGCTGTATGCAAAATAACTCTAAAATAAAATTAATATAAAGCTACTTTATAGTGACTCACTTTTATACCTGAAGTGAAATGCACTTTACAAACGATGCATGAACCTTTTCAAAAGTTGGTAACAAAAGAGAGACTTGAACTCCAAGACCTCTTTACTTAATAAGGCAAGCTTAACCAAATGGTCTAGAAAACATATTGTAATTTTCTAAGGAGACGTTACTGTTGTTGTTGCTGAAGACGGCCTTGGAGAACATGCTCCAAAAACTCGCTCAATAATAAAAAAAAAATTCGGGCTTCGGATGACAACAAGGGTTAGATCTCTGCTAGCTTACCCGGAAGATGCACTCCTTTTCCTCATATGTTTCGATTTATGAGATCGCATAGGGTGTGGGGCAAATAGCATACATATATGTAAAAGAGTAGTAGTCCGAAATAAAAAAATACAAACCAAAAATAAAAATCAAACTTTGCAAAATTTAAAAATGTGTATTCAGGATTTATACCTTTGAATTTGACTAAAGTGGTCATATATTGGGAAAATGAAACCCTTTTCGAGTGAAACAAAAAGTGTTCCTTAATTAAATGAAAAGCACGGACACACAATTGGAAACAATCCTCTTTAGCCCAAAAATGTATGAAATGCCAGAAAATGGAGATGAGGGAACTCAACTTCACGATCTAGATCTACAACAAGAGCAGGTCTAGAAACAAGCTCTGATACCATGGTCGACAACACGTGGAGCCTGCAAAGAGTACAACACCTTCAGAATCAATTGCCATAACCAGACAAATATCAACACACCGATGTTTTCATTTGGTAAAAACCCTACGGGGAAAAATCCACTACTTCAAACCTACGCCTACTCTGGAGCTTTATTAATGCAAAGAAAAGATTACAGAGATTTTACAAGAGAGTTTCACAATCGATCATCGAATGACTTCATGCTCTTAAAGTAGGGATCATGGACCAATCAGTGTTAAGCCACCTGATCAATGGTCGTTAAGATCGAGGAGAGTATGAACTGCTGATCACTCTATGTCGGAACATATCATGACCGGCTTCTGATTTTCTAACTACAATGCATACTAATTTATTACTAAAGAAAACACACTTTGCTCTAAAGACACATATTAGACGGCAGACGAATTCATAATTCCTAAGCGTCTAAATATCCTAACACTTTCTTGACTGCTGTCTGCTTAGGTGTATCTTTCTACCAATGAAAAGGCTGAGTCCGCTCATATGGGGATGATGCTGTATAATGTTAGGTCAGAATCATCATATGTCCAAGAAAAATATGATCCTGAATTCTTTTAAACAATTCTTTTAAAAGCACGACTCTTGCTTGGAACATCCTGTTCCTAGATTAATACATTGTGGATTATCTTTAGTCCCTAGATTACCTTTTCATGGGTCAAGGAAGAAATGTTTGTTTTACAATTAATTGATTTCAATTTAATGCAAAATCATAAAATTCGGAATTTTAATTTATGGATTTAGGGATATAATTAATAAATTGATGTTTTCTATATTTTGGGAGACCTCAAGTCCGAGTTATCATAAATTGTGAGATATTCATCCCGGTGCTCTCCATCAATAAATAACCACACCTCGAAAAGTGTCGTCCATGTGCAACAAAATAATGATCTGTTGATCATCATCAACACTCTCCTCCGCTTAGTGACGTTGTCCATGACTGATGGTATGAACAATAACTCAATTGAAATGCATTTGGAGAAAAGACCTTCTCATGGTGCAAGAGTTTGAAGCCATTTTAGCTAATAACCATCCCATAATTGCAATGACCAATTTGAATCTGATATTAAATTTGGGGAAATGCATTAGATTCCATACTCCCGCTTGATAAATTTTCGTGTGTGGTGATAGGTAAATGTATGGAATTTCTACTGGCCCTGACTACAATTCTTGAATCATCAAAACCATTAAGTTTTGTATCGCTCAGCATTCACTTTCTTGAGTCCTCAGTATGCCTCATATTCTGTGGTGTTGTTTGTACATTCAAACTCTAATCGGCAGGCGATAAAAGTTTTATTGGCCTCGCTAGGTCTATGAGTGCACATCCGGCATTCAAATTCTTCTTAGATTTGGATCCATCAAAGTAGAGAGAGATCTATATGTGAGCTTCATCAATACGTTTGGCAATACATTTGGTAAAAGTCATTGATCGTGTGTACATGTCACATGAGTTCCCAATCGTTGTTCTGCATCGCGATGATGGAAGTGCTTCCCACAGTTACCGGAAAAGGTGTTCATATTCCTCAAATTTCAGAAAGGGAATTAGGGTGGAAGTGAATGTTCACGAAGCCTCGCCCAAATCTACGCAAAGTTTGAGGTAATGTCACGATTAATCTCTAATTGCTTGGATTTCATTCTCTGGTAGCGCACACAAATGTGAGACCATGTTTTTATTCCATTTAAGTAATCAAGTTTAAATCGTTCGCACTAATCCCATTTAAAAATAAATTTACACTTCTGTAGATGCCAACAACAATGATATCAATAATCTATTGAACCTTAGGATTAGAGGATAGCCTAACAAGAACATTTTTTAATTCAACAATTACCTTAACATTCGTCCGATCAAGATGAATGATTTTAAGACTAGAAGGCTGAATTTCCAGCATTGATTTTTGGTAAATGTGACAAAGTTGGCATCACATTTGATGATGTGCTAGAGTCTACCATGCAATTATGCACATTCCTATTAAAAAATATTGAAAGTAACCAGAAAAGGTGGACATTTCTTATGTAGTATTAACAAATGTAACTTTGTTGGATTTCTTTTAGTCGTTGTCCCTAAACTTATTTTATCTACCTGCTATTGTGGAGCCCCATTATCTTCCTAATTTAGGAGTCCTTACTAATCATGTTTATACCCCCAATGGGGTTTGGGGTGAAGCCCCAAGAAAAAAATGTCTTGTAAATGTATATATTGTAATTCATAGTAATCTGTAACGCTCTCCTACTATATGTCACGATCTAATGGTAGAGATTATGTTAGGGTTTTGTTTCCTAAGAAGACAACCCTCTTTATGAGGGAATGTATTGTGGAAGCATGGTTGATGGTGAATATTGTATTTTGAGATGCCAGGAGATCCGTGAGAGAAAGAAGAGGAAGTTACGCTGGTTTGTTGTAGAGCCAGGTCCCTTCTTTACATGATAGATAATAATGAAGCAATATTCTTGGAAATTTCTCTGGTGGATTTAGCCTACACTGGGTGAACCACAAAAATCTATGTCTCTATTGTATATTTGTGTATCTTCCATGGTTTTGTTTCAGAGATTTGTTTTAGATTTTATTGCTCATGGGTCCCTTTCTAACATCTACATTTTAAAACAGCTTTTTATTAGTGGAGGTCCCCAACCGAGGTTCAGTGTTGTTTTAGTAGGATTCTTTGATCTTTTAATATGATCAATTATGCAATTTTCGGTTGTTCAGATTGTTATTTTTATTGCCTCTAATTCTTTCTCAAGCATTTTGTAGAAGAAAAGGAAATTTCAAAAGTTCTTAAATAGAAATATTATCCCTGAGTTTCTTTAAGTCTTCGATCAAATCATATTATAAACTTGGCCACAAATTCATGTTTTTTTAGTTTGTTTAAATTGTTTTTGAGGCACATTAGTACCTATTTCGGAAGAGGGTTTACTTTGAGTTTTGCTTCTGGTATTGTAAGGATGGATAGTTTCAAAATTGGCTTGAAAATACCATCGGAAAAATGTCCAAAGATATTGGGAGACTATCTCTTCAGCTTGTTTTTCCTTCAACCACATTTTAGAATTCCTCGTGGGCCAAGTTATCAAAGTTTCAAGGATAGTCTCAGAGAGCTTTTATTGTAAAATATTCAAAATTCACCTTCGTGGGGTTGCTATCGGTTTTAGGGAAAAGGTTTTCTAAAAGGAGGTTTTAAAATTCCTTTTCTTGAGGATGATAGGTTTCTTCAAATTAGTCTCCTCAAGTCTACTTACTCTGATTTGACACTTCGACTCTACCTTGTGTAAACTTTCAATATCTGAACCATTCGATTGAGTTTTGGTTTGGGGAGGTCTAGGAAGAATTCTGATTTTCTTCTTGGAGGACTAGGTTATCTCCTCAGCCATTACTAAGATTATTTTTTAGGCTCAAAATATATTTTTCGATTTGTCTTTCCTCCTCAAAGGATTCTAAAAAAGTGTTCTTCTTAGACCTTTTAACCCAAATTAAGCACCTCGTAGGATTTGGTGTAATATTACAATGAGATTTTCTACTTGCATCGAAATAACGGAGATTTGACATTTTTTAACGTGAGGAACTTTGGTTAAAATCTTTACTTTTTCTTAGGGTTCATCTTTAAGATGGAGAGTTCCATGACTAAGACTTTGAGAGATTTCTTAGGGTTCATCTCCAAACTTCAAGGAAAATGACTTCCAATTTGTCCCATCCAATGGTGTGAGGGTTGTTGGGAGAAATAATGCTAGATGCACACCTCTCTAAATGTGTAGGGAAAGAGTCTACATACTACATCTTGATGTTCTACACTTCAGAGTCTACTGGCTAGCATGAATTTTTTTATGTGATCCATGATGATTTTCTTAGAGTCTGGATCGAATTTAGGTAGCCATTTATCCAAGTGTTTAGGTAAAGGGTGATAGGGTCCCATACCCACAACATTCCTGATCAAGCCAAAGTATGGAGGATTGTCTTACTTTCCATGGGCTTAGTGGTGAAGTCCGGGAAAGATGGTTTAGATGAAGAACTCTGTCAGATGACTCCCTCGAATGAGGATGATGAGGTGGGTGGAAGGTGGGATACTTCAAACTCCTCCAGCTTCCAAGAGTGGGGTACCTGATCTGGTATTATCTCCCATGATCCAAATGTAGACCAGCCTCAAGTTGTTCTTGGATATCCTATAAATCTAAAGGTTGATTGAGAGGCTTACTAGGTTGTCTGATACGGGCCAAGGCACCGTGTGTCCTTAGAAGTGGCTATAAAACAATTTCTTGTACATTCGACCCTTGAGGGTTTGGTGTTACTGGTTCAATGGTAATCTGTGGATTTTCATCTGAGGTGGTTGTTGTTTGAGAAGTAGCATTGTTTTCAGAGTGACTCTGTGTTACTATAGGGGAGAGGGGGAGGAGTCTTGCGACTCCCATGTGCCATCAATTGTATTCAATCCCTCAATCTAGCGTCATTTGTTGATGGAAAAAATTGACCGTCCGTCAACTAAAAGAACGAGTCCCATCTAGGGTGATCAAAATAACTCCAAGCCAAGCAGAACTCACTCGACAGTGCTTCTAATGGCTCATGAAGCCAATCTAAGAGTCATAGAGAAACAAATAGAAGAAATGAAATAAATAACTAATTACTAATTACTATATATATGTACATATGTACGACGTAACTATTATAGGTATATTTAAATAGTATATATACTTATCCTTTTATGCATGATATCAATAATCTCAAGTTTTAATCTAAACTTCAAAACTAAATGTGAAAATGACTACTTTGA
This sequence comes from Picea sitchensis, assembly GCA_010110895.2. Lineage (NCBI taxonomy): Eukaryota > Viridiplantae > Streptophyta > Pinopsida > Pinales > Pinaceae > Picea > Picea sitchensis. Next base: position 70,224 of record SNQJ01S0031035.1, on the reverse strand, counting down.
AGAACTAGATAAAGAAAGCATATACACAATATTTTGTTTTTATTTATAAATCTTACACTAATAAAAGAAAATACTATGAAACATAAACGTGTGGATAGTCGAAAGCCAAACCACACATTTGAATTTCAGTAATAAACAAAAAAATGTAAATGAGCTAACCTATTAATGAATTAGTGATGTGTATCCAAGCATCTTCATGATTTGAGAACATCCAAGTACCATGCTCCAAGAGGGAAACCTGCAAAGAACCTTAAGATTGTTCTAAATAAATTCAGAATGATGTGTTGGCAGTTTGGTTGTTAATGAATGAAGTGGAGACACCAACATAAATCTGTAATTTCATGATTATACATAATTACTGCAAGATAAATTTGGAAGTAATCTGTATATTTTGTTCTTCAATCAAAATTGAAAGATAAAACCTATCGTTTTAGCTGAAAACATAATCATAGCATTTATGTTTTGAGGAACAAATTACAAATGGTATTTATAATATAATATCTTACACATCACAGATCATTTAATCTAAAGATATCAGATCTATACATGTATCAGGACATAACAAAACATAAATGACAACATTATAAACAAAAGGCTAAAGCCAAAATGTGTAAAATGCTACTTGATTAAGTTCTGAAGTCACCCATCCATCTCTTTCTCCTAGCAAAGATATCTTCATCACAAAAATCTGAAGTATTTAAAGGGTTCAAGCAAACTAAGCATCGTATATTCTAAGATAGGATCAAATCCCAGGATGATTTACTAATTACAAAAATAGAGGGTAATAAAACCACTCAATATCAAACTGTATCTCTTAAGATTATAAAAGATTTGTTTATGTTTACCAAATGAGCCAAAGAAATGGATAATAACCCCAAAAATGATCCATCTTATTAGATCACCACAAGTTGCACGATATCCTGAAAGAAAAAAATGAAATAAAGAAATTTAGATATTAATTTAACCAATATTTTCCAAAATTTCGAATGAGAACAGACTGGCTACAGAATCTACTGATTCTGTAGCTAGTCTTATTTTAAACAACATAAATCTAATTGAATCTATATTAATAGAAAAAATAAAAAAAAACACAAATAAGATAAAAACAAATCTTTACCTTTCAACTGAATGCTAAATTCGAATCATAAGACTTCAGAGTTAATCACATCTTTAACACACTCAACATTTTTTATTATTATATTTCCAGTTCTTTTCAAGCGTTTCCCTTGCCTTTGTGCACTAAACTTGAGTCTATGGTTTTCACTTGTTAATGAGTCAATCTGAGCCGTGAGGGTCTTGATCTTCACTTGAAGGGAGGGGACATCTGTGTAATACTTGTCTATCCAAAATAAACACACCTTACACCGTGGATATGGAACAGTTGATTGAGGAGACATATGATTTTGCATCAAAATGCTTCCACTGCCCACAGTGGGATTTTGGCTGAGTTTGATCCCTGGGAAATTTTCGTTATGTTTCAGGCATGGTGGCAGATTATCTACAAAATCATAGGTTGAATTAGGAATCAGTTTATGGTAAGTTGGATCTTCCTCCTCCAAGAACTTTTCGATCTCAAAATCGGAGCTCTCATGGACCTCGATCACTTTGATCAAGCTGACATGAGCTCTTGTTTTATTCCATAAACTCCTTGAGATCAATCTCCCAGCTCTTTTGTTAACAAACCCTAAGTCTGGATTCTTCCTGGACAGTTTGTGTGAGTGTTTATTGTCATTCTTTGCCACAGTATTAAGGTACACATCCTTCTAATGCTCAGGAGATTCAATGATCCTAGGATCAACATCCTGCTACTCAAACATAGGCTCATCGAGCGCGGCCCTATCACAGGGTTCTTTGGATAGTAAAAATTTTCTGTCACTGGAAGGGATAGGGGGTTTTTCAAGCATAGGATTATCAACCACAGGAACCTCTGCAGGGTTGGATGTTACAAAGCCATTGTGAGATAGGAAAGTATCCCAATCGTTGCCCTAGAACTTCAAATGATGGACTAACAACATCCTAATCAACCCATGGTGGAATAAATTGGAATTCAAACTCTTCCTTTTATACCTCTTAGCCATTTTATATAAACTTCTCAATAAGTAAAATGGCATGTTCAACTGGAAACCNGGGGGTTTTTCAAGCATAGGATTATCAACCACAGGAACCTCTGCAGGGTTGGATGTTACAAAGCCATTGTGAGATAGGAAAGTATCCCAATCGTTTCCCTAGAACTTCAAATGATGGACTAACAACATCCTAATCAACCCATGGTGGAATAAATTGGAATTCAAACTCTTCCTTTTATACCTCTTAGCCATTTTATATAAACTTCTCAATAAGTAAAATGGCATGTTCAACTGGAAACCAATGAAATTCATTAATAGTCTTATGTGGTAAAGAAAAACGAGGACGAAGCGACCCTCACATGTAACGAACTTTCTTAAGATTGCCAATAAACCGTGCCACCTAGTCTTTAATAGAGATATAGGCATACCTTTATCACAACACTGGATTTTCCGAGAAGTAAAGAAAAAAATCTAGGGTACCTCCTCCAATTTGGAATTCTTAAACCATTTTTGCTCGCTAAGGGGAAGACCTGTTTCCTGGATCAAAAAATCCTCGATGATTTCGATTCAAACGTCACCCACTTTGGCTCGGCATCCATCGAAAGAGAGGGAAAACTCCTAGGCCGCTTGCAAGTTGTAAAATTGGAATTTTTCAAGAAACTCAAGCCAGCCTTGACTCTTAAGGTCTTTTCTTGCGTCGTCATATAGAAGCAAGGTTTGTGAGCCATTTGGTTCGACACGGATGATGGGGGCCATATCTATTCAGACCAACAGTCATGAAGGAAGACAAAGATCACTGTAAGCATAAGGGTTTCGAAAACAGAGGAGACCAGGGAAAGAACAAAAGGAACAAAACCCACTATTACCCTGACGCGATTAAATGAAGGCATGAGGGGTTTGATATGAAAATCAGGTGCTTTATGTAATGAATTTCCAAGAGTACAGAACGAATCCCAAGACTTAAATTGAAATGATGGATCTGTCGATTTCAGACTGCCACCTCCAACATATTACAGTGTACAACCGGGTGCATTCATATTTCATCATTGTGCAAAGGGTGGAGTTGATTTTATAAGGTTAGGAGAAGAGATGTTTTGTAAAACAAAGCATAATGACAAGAAAATGTATACCAAGAATCATAACGAAATGTAGACATAGTCTATTTGCAATCCATTCTTGGTGTATTAACAAAAACTCAAGATATATCTCATAATCGGATGAGCAACAAAAGTTTTATTGATATATGATAGACTTCAAAGCAATCAATACTCATCAAAAGACTTGTAAGAACATCAACCCTTCTTGAGACATAAACTTTAGATACATTTAACATCATGATCGTAATGCTTCATTCATTCTTTCAGTCATGAATGAAGCATGAAAACGAAAAGAAAAAGAACAATCGACATAATCCTCTTATCACCAACAATTCACCTCCAAACAACAATACTTGTGACAAAGCGTAGGTAGCTACACGGATTTTTCTTTGTTGGTTTTAAAAGGTAAAAAAAAATATGTGGAGTTGCCAACAAGGCTGTAGTATCTCTTGTGAATCCCGAAGAAAGATAGAGCAAATACAAAAGAATTTTATAACCTATAATCTCAAAATTAAAGGAAATATTCCCTATCCCATTCTCCTCGTAGAAATAAGCCTCTCCCCCATTGAGAGAATGGCTATGACTAGATACCTAATGTATAAGAACAAGTTAAACAACATGGAAGACATGAGGCTACCTAAAATTGCTTCAAAATCAAGTCATAACCACCATCGAATCAAGCGAGGATGGTGTAAAGACGCCCGGTCTTGGATAAACTATTGGGGAATCATGGAAAAAACTATTTTGTAGAATAAAGATACTATTAAAAAAAATGTCAAATCAAAATTTAAGGAAAAAATGTGGTGTGATAAAGAGTTAGAGGAAAAAAAAAATTAAGGTATTATAAAGATGTAATCAACCCTAATCTAGAAGATCAAAATTATCTATCTATTTTTCCAAGTGTAAAGAAAAAAATAAGCATTGCTAAGATAAGAACAATTTCTCATGAGCTGCATAGTGAAACTGGGCATTGGTCAATTCCTAAAACACCATGGGATGAAAGAGTGTGTCACCTTTGTGACACTAAGAAGGTTGAAGATGAAAAGCACTTTCTCTTAGATTGTCCAGTCTATACCCATATTAGATCTCATTTTCAAAATATTGATCACACTACCAACCTTCCTAACCTCTTAACTCAACAAAAGTATGGTGATCTTGGAAAGCTTCTCTTAATGCTTTTCGAGCACAGAAACAAAATTCTAAAGAATCACAAATAATCACTTACCCTCTTAAGGTCCAATAGACCAATCAGGTCTTAGTGGATGTTAATAATCATCATCATCATCGTCATATATATACTAAAAATTTTAAAATAAGATTTTTAAAAATATATTTATTTAATTTTTAACATGTATTTTTATTTATTTATTATATTATTTTTAATATAAATTTTAAAAAATATATAGTTTTAAACTATGGTGTATGAATGTTCCAAACACCTAGAAGTTTCATCTAAATTTACATAAAATTTGGATTAACAATAATATATATTAAAAATATAAAAAAATAAATTAAATTATAATACCTAACAACTAAATTATTAAAATACATATAGAAACTTCAAACATTTTTATAAATTTGAATTATTATTCTTGGTACTGAAAAAAGTTAAATAGTATTACTATGGTAATATGAAATAAAAATCAATGATATGGTTGGTTAATAACAATAATGGACTAGAGAGTTGATTCATATCTAGGCAAACATACATGCATTAAAAGTTATTCATATCTAGATAAACATACATGCATTACAAGTTATTCACATCCACAACTATAAAGAGAGTATTATTAATTTTTTTTATATAAATAATTTTTTAACTAATATATATTTGTAGTTTAGTTTTTGTTTTATAATGATATTTTGAACAAATATAATAAAAATATTTTTAATGAATTAGGTGTTTGTAATAATGAAATAAAAATATATACATTTTAATTTAATAATATCCAAAATTGGTATTATTAATACATAAAATGGAATTTTGATTTAAATCTTTATATATATGTAAACTCAATCCCAAGTTTCCATCTCCTTTATGTTGAAGCTCCTAAAAAGCTTCCAAATTCCCAAAACCGTTCTTAACCAATTAAGATGTTTTGGAGATGTTGGTAGCTCTTCCATGGGAATGTTTTGGAGATGTTGATAGCTCTTCCATTCAACTATGATTTTAAATATTTCTCAAACATAAACATATAATTATTCACAAATTATTTAAATTTAATCTATTTTAAAATAAGAATATACTAGGCTCCATTCCATATTAAGGATGGATGGTCCATGTGTAAAAGAATCAAAATATGGATATATGAAGAGATTTTGAATCTCTATAACAATCTTAACATTAATAAGGAATTAAAAGAGAATCTACATATCTACATGGAGTTGGAGCATTCCTTGCCCATGATAGGAAAGAAGTATGGTTTTGATAAAATCAGAGAGTAGAGTAGTTGATTGTGAACATAAAGTTTCTATTGAATTATTGAATCAATCAATATTTGTACAATGGTTTGTGACTCATTATATTGAGTTCATTGGTTGTTATCAGATCTAACTTATTCCAAATATAAATGGAGAGGTTGAGATAATATCTCAACAACACACCAAACATGGATCTCACAAATCCAACTCTCAAACAATCTCCAAAGAATAAGATCACACAACTCACGTAGAGATTGAATCTACTTCTCAATACATTATCAAGCATATTAGATAAGTAGGAATCATATATTCCAACACTCTCCCTTAATGACTACTTATCTAAATATCTATGTGGTCATATATTCATCTGCTTCCTCTTATACCTGCATTTGATTATTGGCGTCCATATAAAAAGAAATCCATCTACCAGAATACATGGGTCATCAGCCGTTGTAACCATCAGTTCTCTAGGAATCCTTTTCAGCTACATGGTTCATTCAACCATTCTTCCTCATACCTGCCCCTTCATCACATCATCGTCAACCTAGATTTTTTCGGCTTACCCATAACCATGCTCTAGGTTTTATCGGATTACCCTCAACCATGCACCAGGTTTTCTCGAATTACCTATAACCATGCTCTGGGTTTTCTCATATTACCCTCAACCATGTATCAGGTTTTCTCGGATCTCTCGGATTACCCTCAACCTTGCATCAGGTCTTCTCGTATTACCTGTAACCATGCTCTCTCAAGTGGTTTTGACCACAAACCATCCTTTACATAGTGGTTTTTAGATCACCATGAACTTTTCACATTAGGGTGTATACAATGGCTAGGTACATAGTATTCTCTAGGACCACTATATCAAAATATCATAGACTTGTTTTCAATTACATGTGTGACTCAATTTCAAATAACTTAAATGACATAACTATGCACACCTTCAAACAAAAATATCACAACTCAATCTCACTTTTGTGTCAAATTGGAGGGTGTGTGAGTGTGACAGAATGGGCATGTACACCTCACTTCGCTATTGATCAGAATCTGGACCAGGGGTAAAACTTTTGCTCAAAAATCAAAATTCTCGAAATTTCCTCAAAACAAACGAGTGCATATCTCTCATTGTCATGAACCCAACGCAACTCGAACAGGTTCAAACGGACGTCGGATGAGTGAGATATTGCGATCTGTTCGATTCGCCAAACAGGCAAAAAAAAAATGCTGACTGTATAGTCTGTATAGCTGAAGTGGCAGAGGCCATACAACTGATGTGGCATGTCCATATGCTGAGGTGGCAGTTGATGGCATGGCAATCGATTATTGATAGATGTGGATGAATCCTGTTTCGACAAGTGGCATCATTGTAGCAAATGGTTTGGTGCTACGTGGCCCGGGCGTGGGCTGCCACGTGGCACCTTTGTATAAGGTGTAGTTCAAAATTTATATGGAGTCCGTGGAATTCGAACCCTAGACCTCCACAACTAACCAAAGGCTTTGGCAAAAGCCACCAACCAATGCGCCACCATAGTGTTTCTTAACACTATATAGTTTTAAATTTATTTAAATTATACCATGTTTGGTTTATGATAAAAGTTATGGGGGAGTCCATCGGACTTGACCCTGCGACCTCCACGCACATGCAACGACTTGGAAAAGGCTGCCCAATCGGCATGCCATTACTTGTTTCTTATTTTATATATCATTTCATAACTATTTAAGTTGTAATACATTGTATTTTGGCGCGGGGGCCGGGCTGGGGCTTAGCCCCAGCCCACGGTTTCGGTGTACACCCATATGACTGGTGGTTAAACAATGTGCGGGAGTTGTCAACGGTTTAAACCATGTGCCTAGACATTTGTCGAGCCTACAAACCACATGCAAATGTAGCCCTTTTTGTGTGCGGGAGACGTGGTCACATGGACCATGCGCCCAACGGTTTGGTGGTTGGGGGCCTTAATTCCATTAACTGTTCTACAGTTGCACCTGCTTTTCGGTTATGCGTCCAGTGCTAGGTTTTAGTACGAGATTGAGCGCAGAGGCTAGGTTGGATGCATAGCGGTGCATTTTGGCGAACCAGAGACAACAAGCTTGAAGGAGGAAGATGACAGAAGGTCTAACTTCTTCATCTTTTGGCCAAATGAGGTGCCGAAAAATCGGAGCTAGGGGTTTTTGGATGTTCTGAATCCATTGGCACTATTTTCAAAGGCATTTGAAGACTTCTTTTGCAGGTTTTTCACCATTGAAGTTTCATAGAGCTTTAGGGAGCTTGAAGCCCTTATTGATTGAGGCCATGCTCAGATGAGCCCAAGTCTGTTTTCTGTGACTAAATAGTCATTTTTGGCTAATTGTTATTCTCTGAACACATTGGGATAGGTTTCAGAGGCATTTGAGAACTTTTACAGGTGTTTTTTCCATAAGGAAGCTCAGGGAAGCTTAAGGCCACATGTAGAAGAGGTCATGCCTAGATGAGCCATGATCCGTTTTCAGAGTTCTATTAGTCATTTCTGGGGGTTTTATGTATTCTGAACCCAATGGTACAGTCTGTAAATCCATTGGATTTGAGCAGGAGCTTGTAAAGGAATCTTTGACAAACTAATTAGAGAGAGCCTAGTCCATTGATGGAGGCTCAATGAGATGTAGCCCAGTTGGGGGTGAACTCCTTTATCATGTTGTGAGTGTTGTGAGT
>SNQJ01S0031035.1:39565-51296 GCA_010110895.2 Picea sitchensis | reverse complement strand
TATTTTTATAATGAAATAATATAAATAATTTTTATAAAGATTAAAATGTTTAAATGACATATTTTCAAGATATGAAAAAAAGTACATAATGTTATATTGGATTTATTAGTGGAATCGTCCAAATTTATGAGGGGCAAGGGGATTCCCAAACTATAATTTTTTTTAATCAAAGTTTATTTTGTTTCATGATTGACATGAATAGATTTGGTTAAATTGAGAGCATAACAATATTTAAAAGAAATATATGTGAAAATAGGTTATGGTGAAAATTTCTCATCATGTAGGATGATGTCCTATGTTGTGGATTCATCCTTTTTGTTTTTGAGATTTTTGTCGAGTCCTCCTATTGATTTTAGAATGGAGTGATTGGTTCCTCCAACACACTATGTTTGATTTCTATTGTGTTATTGTCTTTGTCTTTTACGAGGGTGATGCCCAAAGTTTTCAAGACCTCATCCTCTTCTTCTACCACATTGGTGTAGCTTTCGTTGTCCTTTTTGTTTTTAGGGGATATGGGGTAGCTCGATCATTGAAGGTTGGGGGGTGGAGGAGTGGAATGGGGTTTTGTTCTTGGACAAGGGGAGGGGATTTAAAATCTAGAGACCTTGTTTTTGGGGTATTTTATGTCTCTACTTATGATAATGATATTTGTAGTGGGAAAAAAAGGTCACTACTTCCATGATTATTTGGGGTAAGGTAAGTTGCACTGGATTCATATTTTATGGATTTATTTATAGGCTCTTCTACGGGGGGAAATACTTGACTTTTCTCCTTCTTGATGTGATATGCCAATGTTTCCTTTGGTTGTAGCTTTTATGTGGCCCTTATTGATTAGGTGATGTTCCTCCATTGCCCCATCCCACCATGCAAGATTCCTCTAATATTTTCTTGGGAAACATTCATTTAGATTCTCAACAGAGTGGAATACAACGTGCCATGTTACAAAGTAGCCCTACATTTGAATAAAACCTTCTCATAATCAAGATATTGTGTCTAGGTGTAGTCTTTAGCTACCAACTTGATCTTTGTTGGGAAGCCTTTATTGAAATCCATGTCAACACAAATGTTAGTGTAGGTGGTTATATCTTTCTTATTTCTACACTCTTGAAATAACTTGACTAGAAAAATTTCGATCCCCTGTAGCAAATCAAATTCACAAAATTGCAAAGGAAGTTTGTGAATCCTTACATAGATTGGAGCGGAAAAGAGAGAGAATTTGTCACTAGATCAAAACCTTGGGTCTGCAACTTCATGCATGGACATTCTTTACCCCAAAATCAAGGTCCACAGTCGACGACTTTATCTTTGTCTCCTGCTAGGTTGAATTCATCTATGAAGAATCCTTCTACACAATAAGAAATGAAGGCTTTATCCTTTAGTTTAAAGTTAATGTAACCAACTTGTGTAAATATGCTAATTTGGTCATAGGTTGTTGAATATGAAAATGAGTGCATTGTCCTTGAAGTTGTTTGATTGATCCACTACATATTTTACCATGAGGATGGATGTCATTGGAGCTTCGTTCACTATTCACACTTGAGGGAGCTAGGGCCAAAAAATGAAACCCTTGTTGGGACATGCTTAAGCAACATGCATTTAAATCATGGCCTTGGGTTGACTAAAGGAAAAGACAAAGTGGTGGATCCAAATAGGTTTCGGAGAGAGGTCACTGGGTGTTCATTCAACACACCAGAGGGGGTGTTATTTAACTATGAATCTATTGGGTGAGGAAAGTGAATTGAGGCATAACTAAATTTCTAGACATGGTCAAGATCATAGGCATGTAAGTGGTTCTTGAATAGAAACCACAAGGGTAGTTGGAGTAGACTTCATCTCTTGGTAGATGACACCCTTTCCCTTAGAATAAGGAAGAATGAAGAGAGGTGAGTTTGGAAATGTCAAAGTGAGCATGGATTTAGTAGACTTGGTCCCTATGGACCACAAGAGCCTATGTAAGGGACCCTCTGTTGAAAGATGTTTACTGATGGGTTGAGGTGTAGTCAAGGAGGTGGAGAAAGTCGATGAATTAGAGGAGGAAGTTTCCTATTAAGACCTATCATAGGAGGCAACCATAGAGGTCATTACCAAGGAAATTATGTAACTAGGGCTTGCAACCTAGTTGCATTTATCATCAAAACTTAATGTGTCCATGATTGTTCAAGAAGCATTCTAGGGATGTACCTATATCAATGACATACAATATTTTACTGAAAACATCCAACTTGAGAATTTGTTATTGTCAACACCATGCTTTTCCTCTAAATCTACCCGAGACATATTATGTTGTGATAGTTGACAACAATGTGTATTTAACCTCTCTACTAACTTATCCATTTTTTTTATTGTGTGAAATTAGATTGACATGTGACTTCAAAATTTCATTAGAATCTTAAGTGTGTCAAGGGTGGTAGGGATCATTGTTGTTCTTGATGGAAATGAGGAAAAATTCTTTGCACGAGGATTGGGGAGAGATACAAATAACCAAACTGAAGGTATTGATTTATTCCAATTTTTGAGGGTTGTTAATGAAAGACAATATATGATAATTCTTTCCATTGGAGACTTGGAAATGGTAATCAAATATATGCGCAAAAACTCTGACAAAACAATAGTTCTTTATCAAGAACATTTCATAGAATAAAAAAAAAGTAGCAAGGTTTGAGGAGGTAGAGTTATTTCATGTTCTTAGTGATGGAATATTGAGAGGGGGCGGTGAATCAGTTTGAGAACTTAACCAATTTTAACCACAATATATAAACTTCAATTTAATCAACAATATATCATCAATATATCATGAGCATATATCATCAGTATATCATGAGCATATAATCATAAGCAACATCACATCAAGTACATAGTACACCAGAATTTATGTGGAAATCGAAATGGGAGAAAACCACATAATGGTTTCGTATATATTGAAGAATACATTCATTTGAAGCACCAACTTCCCAATTCTCCAGTTTCAATTGGAAGGAGGATACAACCCCCTATTTACAGGCTCCAACCTGAAGGAAGCTACAAATCCATGAATTCTTTGGCTCCAACCAGAAGGAGGCTACAACCCTTTGATTCTCAGGTTCCAACTTGAAGGAAGATCCAACTCCCTAATTCTTTGGCTCCAACCAGAGAGATGCTTCAACGCCCTGATTCTCAGGCTCCAACCTGAAGGAAGCTCCAACTACCTGATTCTATAGATTCAACTACAAGGAGGCTACAACCTCCTTTCCTTTCCCCATCCCATCGCCCTAAAATATAATTGTAGACCAATTGTCACTACCACAATCATTGCCACCATCACTATCACTACCACTGTCACATCAACCTGTAACCTGTCAATTTGTCACTATATCCAACCTGTCACTGATCAACCTATACAATTTGTCATTGTCACCAATACTCAACTAGATCCTCTCACATGGATCATATATCGAGGACACCTCTCAAATAAATGTCCAACATCACCAACACATGCCTCTACCAAGCATGTACCAATATCACTAACATACCATCACAAGATATGTGTCTCAACCATGTACCAAAGAATTTACCAAACCATCAAGTTGTATCATACCAAGCATCAACCATGTACCACAACCTGTACCATAACAAGTGCATCAACCATGCACCAACACGTGTACCAAACTGTGCATAAAACATGCACCAACACCTGTGCCAAACCGTGCATCAACCATGCACCATAACCTGTATCATATGCCTCAAACATAAACCATGTACATCAACACCATACCATGTACCAATCTTCTACCATACCATGTATCAACCATGTACATCAACACATGTACCATACCATGTACCAACAATGTATCTCAACCATATACCATATAACTCAATCATTCCATACACCATGTACCATAGGATATATCAAGAAAGTACCATCAAAGTTGTATCTCAACAAAGTACCAAACAACCAATATCACATACCAAGTATATTCCTCAACCGCACACATAATATGTGCCTTAAGCATGTGCCAATGCCTCAACAATATACCAAAGACTTGCCTCAAGCATGCACCATAACATCATCAACATGTAACCCTCAAAACATGCATATAACATACCTGTAACTCTATAACAAATCTGGTGTATGTGATCATATACCTGTGGACCTTCCTCAACTTCAACAACAAGAGAATAACATCATCATCAAACTTTACCTTAGTCTCACGGGACTAGTTTTTGGATTAGTCACAAACCATAAATTTCAACAAGCATAACTACATACTTGTAATGAATGAAGGTCTGAAACTTGTACCCAATATTATTCAATATCTTCTCTACAATTCCTCCAAGTTTCACTGCTTGGAACATCCTAGAAAAGGAGTTATAGCAAAAAAAATAGACCTTGCTGAATTTTGTCTTATTCTAGAGAGCGAACTTGTAGAGAATTCCACGCACGAAATGTTTGATATATGGATTTGAAAATCATAGAAAACATACTAAGGACTTTACTCTATCCAATGTCTTTGGTTTTACTAAATTTGGATCCTCTATGAAGACGTTATGTGTGTTTTGCTCGAAACACTTGTTTGAGACTAGTTTCTGGACTAGCCAAAAACCTTATTTTCCACAGAGTGTATCTCAGAAAATATTATGACCCAGATGCTAAAATATTTACCATAGGTACCTTGACATTCCTTTTCAACTTCCACCACGTTTTGATATATGAATCATTATAGAAAATGTTTTATAGTGAAAATGGTAAGATGACCTGTAAATAACATACCTTAGAACACATCCTCACAAGACTTCATCCTCCCTTGGAATTTCTTCCTTATTCACTTCATCCTCCCTCTGAAATTCAACTCAGATATCCTTGGTTACCTCAAATAATAATCACTTTCCAGCATAGAAATATATTCAATAAATTTGTGTACAAATGAGAGGTTGTTTATGTGTATTTATACTTTTCCAAGTGACTTATTTTCTTAACTTTAGGGCCGACTAGTTACTTCTTGTTTACAATTGTTTTACCTTTTCTCCTCACTTTTGGGTCAACTAATAAATTCGTGTTGCAACCATTTATGGGATTCTTAACCATACTTCAAGGCTTCCATCTTTAATAGGGCATATCTCCTCAACCGTGAGGAACTATGCCGTGTAACACCTATCACCGAAAATAGAATGATGATGACTATCCATCCATTTGTGAGTTATCTTCATTTACTTCGTCCTTCATGACCTAATTCCATGATCAGCTATGGGTTCCTTAACCATACTTAGGGGTTTATTTTAGACTTCTTCAAAGCATCTTCTCGTGAGGGCCATGCTTAGATCTAATCCATAAGTTGACCACTTTTGATACTTTTCCAAATACACCCATCACATCTGCTGACATCAACCACTCATCAATGAAAACTAACTCAACATGAATCTCAAGCACATATCCAAGGCTTCCAAACTTCTCCAAGGGTTGAAATAAATGACAACCAACGGTCCAAACCAACTATCCAACAATCTCCCCCTTTAGCATTGATGGAAACACCAACATTGATGGAAACAGTGATGGAAACACTTATTCTCCAACACTCATGCTCCCCCTATGACTATTTATCCTCATCAATTTTTCTCACTCTCCCCCTTTGACATCAATGGAAAAGGGTCTCTCTCCTTGGGGATACTCCCCCTATCTTCATGCATCTGTTCTTTATCTTCTCTTTTGACATCATGGGTGAAAGGATAACTCCCCCTGTCGGTATGTCTCCCCCTGTATGTATGCTATTAATATTCCTTTCTGGATCTCTTTCTCTGATGATTTCTATTCCCTTGACTTCTCTGCAAGATATTGTGTAGATCAATGTAGGGCTACCTGTAAGTGTTTCCTTTCCTCTCTTCTAGTGATTTCTAGTTGTCCATTGGTGCTTCCTCTTGTAATTCACCGACATATATAAAAAACATTCATTACTTGATTTCTTTAGATGTTCACTTGAACATAATTGTTCAATGATTTCTTTCTGATGATATAACTTCCAATGACAATTCCAATTGTTAATCCATTGTTATGAATATTCTCTGACCCCTGTCTTATGTACATGCTAATCATACCACAAATCCATCTCTATCCATATGTCACAAAATGTCAATAACTATGCTACTCCATTGTCCACAATGCTAACCCATATGTCATTGTACTATCATGAAGGCTTCTTTGCTGCAATTGATCATCGCACATTTCTATTATACAAACTGAATCAAATGTGTCAAATGATATTCTCTATATACAAACCACACTCTGTATGTTTGGAACAACATATACTAAATATATCCCTTCCTGAATGCATGCGTGGAATATTGCTTCTCAATTGATCAATCTGTCATTCTGTACTTCTTCCATATGACCACTTTGAATATGTCTCTGCAAATGATTCTCATTGCTCGAAGGATGTTTCTTTGATTTGTAGAGCTGCTACATAGACTCCCCTTGTTCAACATTCATAATTCTGGGAGTCTCCAAGATGTATGGCTTAGAACAATGGAGGAATCTACCCTAATCCAAAGTAATCTTCCTCTTCGTATGTAGACTCATTATCTTAAATATGACTTCTTCCTTTTTGCCTATGGATTCTTTATGATCTTGCACTACAATTCCTGACAGTACAATGTCTTGGGCCTATTCCTTCTCTTCTTCTCTCGTTTCTTGTACTAATATGAATCCTACGATCTCTGGGACCTGTTATTTATTTACCTTCTCTTCTTGTCTTTCTTTTCTTCTCCAAAACTTCATGTATCTGACATCGATGTTTTATTTCATGGAGGGATCTATCATGATTATGAAATTACGATCTATGTAGCCATAAATGTGACATTTGTAACATTCAATGTTATGTGGGGCCACATAAGTATCACTTCTTCTATATACTCTGCAATATACAACTTGATGTACAAAGTTAGTACAATTAAAACAATATCCATAAAAGCAATTTTAATACCTGGGAGTGAATGATCTTCTTTGTGATGCAGTCCTTCTAAATTCATGCCTCGGTTGATCACAATCTTCTCTTTTGTTGATTCCATCATCAATATTGAAGCTTCTTTGTTGTCTGAATGTAGAGGTTCTTCTTTGATATCTGTCTCTTTTGTAATATTATTTTTGAGTCTTCTACACTTCTAGAATGTTCTTCTTTAGGGGCTTGCATTATTCCTTCTTCATAGAACCTTTGATCACTTCTACATAACTCTTAAGCTTCTCTTCATTTTTCCTTTCCGGTAACCTGTAATGTTTCTCTTCAACTTTCTTTACTGATGATATGGATGTTTCTCTCTCTTCAACGTTCTTGTTGAACTTCACGATTTTAACTCTCATCGTGACAACTTATTCTTCAAGCTTCTCAACCTCTTCTTCTTTATTCATCATCTGAATCTTCACGAATTATTCTGTTCTCTTTTCTTCTTCAAGTTTGGTCTTCAATGTGATTATTTATTCTTGAAGTCTTCTTTCTTCTTGACCAAATTTTGCTTTAAGTTGGTTTAAATACTCAGTTATTTCCTTGAGACGATCTGTCAAAATATTCTATCT
Source organism: Picea sitchensis (assembly GCA_010110895.2). Taxonomy (NCBI): domain Eukaryota; kingdom Viridiplantae; phylum Streptophyta; class Pinopsida; order Pinales; family Pinaceae; genus Picea; species Picea sitchensis. The sequence continues at coordinate 43,759 of SNQJ01S0031035.1, read as the reverse complement.
CTTCTTTGCTTCCTTTATTTGTAGTCATTTTGGCTTCCAAACACTACTTTTCATCCAACTGACTCGTGAGAGTTTCTACAATCACTTTGGTTTGTTCTAGCTGAGCTTTCAATTTTATGTTGACTAGTTGGGCTTCTTCGAAACTTTCTTTAGAATTCTTCTTGACTAATTGTTTCTCAAGAGACTTGATATTCTTCCTTTCTTTTTTCAATTCGTCTAAAGCATTGATTAACTCTAATTCAAGGTCTACTATTCCTTCTTCACAATCTTCTTCTTTTGAATCTATCTGACATGACAAGAATCTTTCTTCTTGTTTTGTACCTACACCTTTTTTAGCACTCTTTGGCTCTGTGATGGGATATTCCTCAAAATAAAGATCATTTAGATTATCCCAAAGTTTTTTAGTTGATAAAATTTTTACCACTTTCTCTTTTACTGAATTAGGTAATCCTTCCAAGATGAAATCCATTGCTATTTTGTTTTTTCTTTTCAATTCCCTCTTGGCTGCAGTATTTGGTTTCTTAGTAGCGGTATATCCTATAACAAGTAATTTTGAAAGATCATATCCTTGTTCCTATAAAACTGTTTTCATTCTAATATTCTACATCTCATAGTTATGACTAATCTGACCATCAAACCATGGTATTCCATTATCTTTGTATGAATTATTCTTGATCTCCATGATATACCTTCCAGTGGTTAAACTGTTTCCTGAAGGAACCGACTTTGATACCAATTGTTGGAATACTAAAGGGGGGTTGAATCAATATGAGAACTTAACCAATTTTAACCATAATATATAAACTTCAGCTTAATCAACAATATATCATCAGTATATCATCAATATATCATCAATATATCATGAGCATATATCATTAGTATATCATGAGCATATAAGCATAAGCAGTGTCACATCAACAACATCACATCAAGTACCCGGTACACCAAAATTTACGTGGAAACCCAAATGGGAGAAAACCACATAATGCTTTCTTATATATCAAAGAATACATTCATTGGAAGCACCAACTTCCCAATTCTCCAACTGCAAATAGAAGGAGGCTAGGAACCCCTATTTATAAGATCCAACTTGAAGGAAGCTACAACTCCCTTAATTCTCTGGCTCCAACTAGAAAGAGGCTACAACCCCCTAGTTCTCAGGCTCCAACATGAAGGAAGCTCCAACTCCTTGATTCTATGACTCAAACCAAAAGGAGGATACAACCCCTTGATTCTCAAGCTCCATCCTAAAGGAAGCTCCAACTCCATGATTCTCTGGATCCAATAAGAAGGAGACTACAAATCCCTTTCCTTTCCCCATCCTGTCGCCCTAAAATATAATTTTAGACCAATTGTCACTACCACAATCACTACCACTATCACTATCGTTGCCACTGTCACATCAACCTGTAACCTTTCACTGTATCCAAAATATCATTTATCAACCTGTCCAATCTGTCACTATCACCGATACTCAACTATATCCTCTCACATGGATCATATACCAAGGAAACCTCTCAACTACATGTCCGACATCACCAACACATGCCTCTACCAAGCATGTAGCAAGATCGCCAGCATACCATCACAAGATATGTGTCTCAACCATGTACCAAAGCATGTACCAAACCATCAACCTGTACCATACCAAGAATTAACCATGTACCACAACCTGTACCAAAACAAGTGAATCAACCATGCACCAACGCCTGTACCAAACTGTGCATGAACCATTCATTAACACCTGTACCAAATCATGCATCAACCACAAACCAACACCTATGCCAAACCGTGCATCAACCATGCACCATAACCTGTACCATATGCCTCAACCATAAACCATGTACATCAACACCATACCAAGTACCAATATTGTACCATACCATGTATCAACCATTTACATCAACAATGTACATCGACACATGTACCATACCATGTACCAACAATGTATCTCAACCATATACCATATCACTCAATCATGGCATACACCATGTACCATAGGATATATCAATAAAGTACCATAAAATGTGTACCTAAACAAAGTACCAAACAACCAAGATCATATACCAAGTATATGCCTCAACCATGCACCTAATATGTGCCTCAAGCATATGTCAATGCCTCAAAAATATACCAAAGACTTACCTCAAGCATGCACCATAAAATCATCAACATGTAACCCTTAAAACACACATATAAACATAACTGTATCTCTATAAAAGACCTGGTGTATGTGATCACAGACCTTTATACCTTCCTCAACTTTAGCAACAAGAGAATAACATCTTCATCAAACTTTAACTTAGTCTCATGTGACTAGTTTTTGGATTAGTCACAAACCCTAACTTCTAACAAAATACCTCTGTAACTTTAATGAATTAAGGTTTTAAACTTGTACCAAATATTATTCAATATATTCACTACAATTCCTCTAAGTTTCACTGCTTGGAACATCCCAGAAAAGGAGTTATAGCAAAAATGGCAAACCTTGTTGAATTCTGTCTTATTCTAGAGAGCGAACTTTTAGAGAATTCCACGGGTGGAATATTTGATATATGGATATAAAAATCATAAAAAACATAATACAAACTGTATTATGCCCAATTCATTTTGTCTTAATGTAGTTGGATTCTCTATGAAGAAGTTATGGTTGTTTTACTCGTAACACCTATTTGAGACTAGTTTCCCGACTAGCCAAAAAACCTATTTTCCACATAGTGTATCTCAGAAAATACTATGACCCAGAGGTTGAAATTTGTACCAAAGGTACCTTGACATGTATTTTCAACCTCCTCCAAGTTTCTATATCTGAATCATTATAGAAAAAATTTATAGCGAAAATGGTAAGATGACCTGTGAATAACATACCTTAGAACACATCCTCACAAGACTTCATCCTCCCTTGGAATTTATCCCTTCTTCACTTCATATTCCCTCTGAAATTCACCTCAAATATCCTTGGTTACCTCTGATAACAATCACTTTCTCACTTAGACAAATATTCAATAAAATTGTGTGTACAAATGAGAGGCTCTTGATGTGTATTTATACTTTTCCAAGTGACTTCTTTTCTTAACTTTAGGACTGACTTCTAATTTCTTGTTTACAAAATTTTTACCCTTTTTCCTCATTTTGGGTTCAACTAATAAATTCTTTTTGCAACCATTTATGGGCTTATTAACCATACTTCAGGGCTTCCATCTTCAAGAGGTCATATCTCCTCAACCGTGGGGAACTACGTGGTGTACCACCTATCACCAAAAAATAGCATGATGATGAATATCCATCCATGAGTGAGTTACCTTCATTTACTACGTCCTTCATGACCTAATTCCATGATAAACTAGGGGATCCTTGATCTAAAAACGAAGAAGACTTGTAATCTTGAAAATATTTGCAAGTAAAGTTTATGTGTTAAAAGCAAATGGATCAACTTTGCAACACATCATTAATAGGATTTACTCATTTAAGACACAAATAAACAACAACATAATCAATGAACATAAACACATAACACAACAAATGATAAAGGAGTTCACCCCTCTCTTGGGCTACATCTCCTGTTCTAGCTTCAAATGGATCATTATTATTATTTACTCAAAGTGCTCAAAAACGTGCTTTACAATGCTCAAAATGACCAACAGACTGCTCCAATGGCTTTAGAGCGTCCAAAAACCCCTAGCTGGGATTTTTCGGCACCTCGTTTGGTGATCCAGGTGGATATCAGTGGCCACCCACCTTTTCCAAATGGCTCAAAACAGTTTTCTGGCAATTTTGGCAAGTTACTATTTTTAGCAAGTTTTAACTTCCGGGGCCATTTTGAGGGCCCAAATGAAGGTTTTTTGAGATCGAGGTTCTCAATTATAGACAAAGGCATGATTGAGCCCCCAAAATGAATCTCCTCAATGATACCTTTCCAATGAACTATCACACGCCTAAAACAAAGATCGTATGCAAAAGTTACGACCCCGGGAAGTTGATGTACTCACTTACCCAAACGGGGCCCACATGACTTTTGGCGCTTCATCTCCTAGGGTTAGGTTTTAGGATTTTTAGGACTTTTGGCATTCCCGTTTATTGTAAAAGGGCCTTCAGAGCCTCATTGTAATCATCTTCTTGCGAATGCGAGTAGCCGTCACATCTCTTCTCAGAGATAAGCTACCACCATTCTAGCGAGTCTTTCACTCTGTATTT
>SNQJ01S0031035.1:0-30873 GCA_010110895.2 Picea sitchensis | reverse complement strand
TTTGCAGGAACATGTTCATGACTTTCTTCATGAGCCATACTTGGTGAATGCCTCCTTGAAACTTGCAGTGATTGTATATGCTTCCTCCTTGAAGGATGAGAACTTGGCTCCACAAGTTGACCTTCTCCTCTTGCGGGTTTCAACCTTGTGAGCATCAGAAAACAAAACACTTGCAAATAATCAAGTCTTCAAAAACCAGTGCTCCGATACCAACTTGATCTAAAAATGAAGAAGACTTGTAATCTTGAAAATATTTGCAAGTAATTTATGTGTTAAAAGCAAATGGATCAACTTTTCAACACATCATTAATAGGATTTACTCATTTAAGACGCAAATAAACAACAGCATAATCAATGAACATAAACACATAACACAACAAATGACAAAGGAGTTCACCCCTCTCTTGGGATACATATCCTGGTCCAGCTTCCAATGGATCATTATTATTATTTGCTCAAAGTGCTCAAAAATGTTCTTTACAATGCTCAAAATGACCAACAGACTGCTTCAATGGCTTCAAAGCGTCCAAAAACCCCTAGCTGGGCATTTTCAGCACCTCGTTTGGCCAAAAAACGAAGAAGTTAGGATTCCTTGAAGTCTCCCCTTCAAGCTTGTTGTCTCTGCATCTACAAAACACACCCTTGTTCATTCAACCTAGCACACACGCTATTTAAAGCGTAAAAACCCGACACTGAACGCAACCGTGCAAACGGTGCGAACTGTAGGATGGTTATGGGCACGCCAGCCCCTAACCGTCAAACTCTCGGGCACATGAGGTCATCCATACGACCGCGCGCTATAAGAAAAAGGGGCTACGTTCAAAGATTTGTTGTGGGCGTGACACGTGTCGGTGCAAAACCCAACCGTTTGAAACCAACACCAAACTCTAGCTTACACAATGGTCATATGGTTTAAATGTAATGCAACCAGGGCTCCATTATATATTCGCGTGCATTCACATATGTAATGGTCATATGATATTCATAATATAACCTCGGGATGGGGCTAAGCCCCAGCCCGACCTCCCGCCACATTAACTTTTAATCAAATTCAAATATATATTTTGCCATATACATTATAAGAACCAACGCGTGGTATATTGGTTGGGCAGAATTTGTTAAGGCTTGACTGGTGGGGGAGGTCTGGGGTTCGAATCCCATGGACTCGATATAATTTTGAACCAATACCCAATATAATGGTGCCACGTGGTAACCCATGACTCGACCATGTGGCACCCAACCACAAACCAAAAACTACCACGTGTCAAAACATGATTCATCCAACTATCAGCCAACCTGAAACTGCCATGTCACCTCTTCCATGTCAACGTACGGTCTCTGCCACGTCATCATGTATGGACTGTACGGACTGCACAGTCAGTGTCCCTTTTTTTGCTTGTTTGACGATTTGAACAGATCGCAATATCTCTCGCTCCCGACGTTCGTTTGAACCCAAGCAAGTTGCGTTGGTTTCGTAATGATGAGGACTACGCTCTCGTCTGATTTGAAGCGATTCCGAGCACTTTGAATTTTTGAGAAAAATTTGATCCCCTGATCAATCCTTAACCATACATGGGGGTTTATTGTATAATTCTTCAAAGCATCTTCCCGTGAGGGACATTCTTAGAGATACGTCATAAGGGGACCACTTTGAAGACTTTTCCAAATACACCCATCAAATCTACTCACATCAACCACTCATCAATGAAAACTAACTCACCATCAATCTCAACCAAATATCTATGGATTCCAAACTTGTCCAGTGGTTAAAAACAATCTCCAAGGGTTGACATCAATCAAAACCAATGGTCCAAACCAACTGTCCAACACTTAGAGCATATAATTGGCAAGATGAAAAATTGGATACTAATGCAAGTAGAATTGAGTATGGTTCCTTTAGAGAAAGAAAATGTATTATCAAGGTTCCTAATCTCTTAATCACATGAAAAAGAGAAGTTTAAAATTCAAAAAATAGGGTATTATTTTAATCACCCCCTTTAATCACAAGGCAGTTTGTTCGAGGATTAATTAATGCATGACAAACATATTGAATGTCAAACCTCATGTTAAGATACATTGAGGCCAAGTGTTGGGTATATGTGTCAAATCTCATATGCACATGTTGCATTCAATGTGTTGATTTAATCAACCACTTCTCTAATAATTGTCAAAGAAAATGGGATCATGGTTGTGTTGCATGGTTAATTGATGCTTCTTTCACTTCAAAGGTACCTCCCTCAAACAAAATTTTGAATTTCTCCTAGCATAGAGATTCCTCTTCTTAAGAGAAATTCCTTATGGTTTTGAATAATCCATGTATATGATTCACACAATTATGTACATGAAATGGTGGTGGGATTAGTGATACAATAGAAGGAATGATTTTCTGAGTAAGGCCTCCGTAGTTAGAACTAGTGGATGAGATGGTAGTTTTTCATCTCTACTTATGATAATAGATGGGATCGAGTCTTTGGGTAACTGTTCTTCACTCTTATTTTGGTTATATTGGGTTAGAAATTGGTGTCAATAATATGTATAGTTGGGAAGTGGAAGGAGGAAAGCTTGATTAACTTCGAGTTTTGAGCCTACATTTTCCAATGGATCATAGACACAGGGGCCAATTTATAATTTGTGAGTTGAAAAAAATCAAATGTGTTTTTAGATGTTAGGAAATGTATATATCAAAGAAAGTAGTAAAATACTATGTTATAGACAAAGTGAATACCTAGAATATAAACAAAGATGGTGAAATTTATTTATTAATGGAAATTGTGTGAGAAAAAAGACATGTGATTGCCAAATTATGAGCTGAGTGTGCCACCCTTAAGAAAATGGTTGCTAACATGGATAGTTCTCGTAATACAAAATTATCCATGGCTCAATTATCCATAGTTCTTTGGGAATCAGGGAGGATGAGATAGTCCAACAACAACCAACATATCTGGATATGAAGCTTGTGGCATTGTTACGAGGAAAGTCTCTCTATGGCTAGGGCTAAACCACAACATATGAAATGACACGCAAAAATCAACTCTAATCCCAAGTATGCTATATAAATGAAATGCTAACAAGAAAAGGATAAGAGCCTATCTCGTCCAGACGTTCGAATAAGACCACCGTTGAGCACACAAACCAAATCTGTATACCTTCAACTTGTCCTCAACAACCAAGATACATAGGCATATGGTGATAATATATAGTGTTAGCATATAAATTAGCAAAATACATTAACATACATGACAAATACTCCCATGGAATAATAATTCAAATGTTTTCAAGATATCAATTGGATGAGAAAAGAGTATTTCTATTAAAATGATCAGCATAAATACATAGGTGACAAACTTTTGTAACGACACATATCAAAACCGAGAAACTAAGTCCCTCCAGCTGGAACTCCACCACTTCAATCCTCCATACAGGAAATATCATATATAGGAGTCAATGAGGTCCTCCATCATAAAGAAGGAAGAGATTGGGGGATAAACAAAAGGAGTTCATACTTTCATGGACAAAGGGATGAAGACTCAATATGAAGTGAAATTTCTCTAGAGTGTCTTTGCTCTCAAAGTTGAATTGTCAAATTGTCTTCAAGGCTTCGATATGGCTCAATTTATAGCCTTCAAATGGAACTGAAGGGTCGATTTAGAGTGTTTCCAGTATATGAAAGGTCAAAGATCATGGATCTCGTGACATGGCATTGAAAATCGACATAATTTTTAATTTTTGAGCACCAAACCCTATGTACATGAGTTGTAGTGGAGCAACCTGCATATACGCTTGTTGTATAACTGGTATGGTGCATATATGTGGGAAAATGTGCATTTTTGGATCTAGAATGAACAAAAAGGGCACTTCAAGTTTGTAGAGGGTAATGGAAGGCCATCCAATCAAGTTGCATGGAGTGAGGAAAACTTTGTTGCAACATATGCCCCCTAATGTGTGAGGTCAGAGGATTATCTGCGATGGCCAAAATACATTAAAATTACGAGAAGTGGAGTAATGAAGACTCATCTGGAAGTACTAGTTGCTCATAAGAATGTAACAATCCATAATGACTTTGTACACATGGCTTCCAATCTGAATTACACTACAGATCCATGTGGAAATATATCAAATAAATGTTCATGGCCATGAATAGATAGTACAAAGTGGACATATGCCATAGGATGTCATAGTCACGAACAAGGTGGATTGGAATCCGATCTCAAAATAAACTGAAGATATATGTATACCATGGAGTACAATCTGATCTCCCATGATCATTGAAGTCATATAGGTATTGGTCCAATGAGGGGAAGCAAAAAATGAGGAATGATGCTATTGTAAGTTGGAGGTCTTCTACACTATCCGTTGAAGGTGAAAGTCTACATCATGTGAATAGAGGAGTTGAGGTTGAACAAAATGAGACTTCTTTTGATTACTTGTCATTAAGGTATACCGTTAACAAATGTGATATAACCCACCAATAATGAAAGTAGGTATCAAGGCATCAAGTACATTCTACAAGTGTGAATAAGGGTGTTGAGGTCGAACACTTGAATAATCCATTGGTCAAGAGAAAATGATGTATTCCCAGCTATTGATGGCAGGAGAACCTACCACTAATGACTGCAAGCCTCTAGGTACTCATAGGAATCTAGGTCTCATTTCCAGAATAAATGAGTTGAAGTTGATGGAACGAGATCCATTGAAAGAAGAGCATTAAGGCATCTCTCATCATACAACACAAGGTACGAAGAAATAACTTGATGATTAGGAGGATCTCAAATGAATAGGATGTTCACGAACCAATGACCCTATGCGTCCCTCACATGCACTAGATGCAAGTAGTGCATGAGAGAGACCCTCTGAATAACATCCAATAAGGAAAAATATTGACAAAGGAGAGGAAACCACCAATAAGGCTAATGGAATCCAAGACACAGCATGAATCCTAGTCAACGACCAATGAGGAAATGTATTCTGCTAGGTTCAAGGCTACCTAACCATAATGAAAGTAGGCCCAGGGTACATGGTAGGACAAAACATTCATGCGACTTTGAGATATACTGAGGGCATGACCGACATGCAAAGTCAAGAGTTATGAGAAATGACCGACACAAGATTTTAGACTTCCTTTGAAAAAGAGCATGAGACATATGGACAACTCAAACAATGTAGAATTGATGATAAAAAATTGTGATGTAGGAGGCATCAACAAACTCTCCATAGGGTCTGGAAGGGTAACCAGTCAGAGGAGTAAACTCTAAGTAATGAGCTAAGCTTCCTAAGGTCATGCTAAACCCAAAATTTGGATGAAAATGGAATGAAAATTTTGTTCTCTATTCAAAGGCGACATGACTGCTACCGATATGAGATAATATTCTTTTCCCACCCGTATTTGTTTTCATTTTTTCATAGTAAAATAAATTCTATGATACAGGAGAGGAAACAAGTATCACGACTAAGAAACTAGTTTCAAGTAGCGTAACATACCTATGCTCAATGGAAGGAATTAATGTGGGGCATGGACACTCAGAGGGATGTTTCCTTTATGGGTACAGGGTGTGAAGCCACAAAGGATATATGGAAGGCATTGCTTGGCTAGTGATGAAAATTGTAGAGGTAAGAGGATTATAACGAGAAAGAAGAAACTAACAATAGGCTCAACAATGTAAGAAGGATGATGGAATGAAATTACAAATTAACTCCAAAAATGTCCTTTTTCATAGATTTAGTCCCCATAGGCCCAAAAAAGTATAAAATAATACCTATGAGAACTCTTCTAGCCAATGGTGACTGGAGTATTCATTTTTCATAATTAGTCTACTTGGTATGGAAAAGGGTTAAACTTATACCAAATATATGTCCTTTCAAAACCATTTAACGAGTGTGAAAGAGACAAGTTCACTCAATAATGTTTTCATTTTTTCGAGATTCGGAAAAGAGCTTAACCAAGACTCTGGGGGGAGTCCCATAGGTAATCGTCAAAATGATTTTGAGTAAGAAAATGGGGTTCAAACGAAAAGTCATATTGGGACTATAAGGAACTCTCGGTCCTATGGAGTAACTTATGCATGGGCACCAAATGACACAAAGGTTCTAACTAGGGCACCCATGTTTGGTAAGTCTCTGTTGGTTGTGGAGCCTGATTATCTTCCTGATTTAGAGGTCCTTTCTTTCAGCCATGTTTATACCCCATGAAGTATTTACACCCCAGAATTATGTACACTCTTCCACACGGGGGAGTGCAGAGGGGGGGTACCCCCTCTGCGGGGTCCATCCCCTTGGCTGGGGGGTCTGGTTGGTAAGAGTGCAAAGGGCAAGCAAAGGGTTAAGGCTGAAAGCCAAAATAAAATTATATAAAAATTATATTGTAATTTCATTATAAATCTGGACCGTTCATTATAAGGTCCCTTGAATCCTAGCGGTAGAGATTATGTTAGGGTTTTGCCCTAGAGGCAACCCTCTTTTATGAGAATGTATTGAATCTAAATTGAGGGTTGAATGTGTGATACGAGAGAGAGAGGCTGTGAGAGAAAGGAGTTCTAGCGGGTTTTACATGGGTTGTATCCTTCATTTTGTTGGATAAAGGAAGGACGACAATTTCTACAGTGGGCGTAGTCCACACTAGGTGAATCATGTAAATCTATGTCTCTCTTGTGTGTGTGTTTTACGTGTTTTTGTTTACGCATTTGTTTTATTTTATTGCTCCCATGATCCACATTTTCTAACAAGCTGAGGTATGGAAATTAAGGTAACTTCGGGGAAAGGGTTCTGGTTGAGTAGAACAATGTGGGAAGATGGAAAGTTTAGAATTCGAGAAATTTATGACCAAACTACAGAGTTATAAGAATCTGAATGGAAGACTATTTATATCGAAGGATCTATTCCTACCATTGGAATTGAGTAGCAAAGAAATTCGTGACCATGATGGAATGAAGAATGGGAGATTCTTAATAGAAATACTCACAGGAGCAATCTGTTGAGCTTAGCTTAGCGTCGATTGGCTTTCAATATTTGAAAGAAAAGAACAATGAAGAAGGATTTGATGGATCACCTTATTTGTTAAATTGTATATGAAAAACCCTTCTGACATCGAATAAGGTATTTCTAATGAAGAAGTTATTTAATATGAAGATAGGAAGATTGGGTCTATTAGGATCATTAAATGAATTTAATCGGTTACTAATCAACTAATTTACTTGTAAAAGTGGACTTTGATGATGAGGTTAGGTCTCTTCTAATCTTGTGCTCATTGCGGAAAGATGGAATAGCTTGGTCATGGTAAGTAACTCTGTCTGGTTCAAATACTTTAAAATTTGATGATGTTGTTGGTGTTATCCTTAGTGAAATCTGTGAGAAAAGCAGGTGAAACATCGAGGAAATGCATTGAACATGGAGGACAGCCGAGGAGGACAAAAGGATAGAGGAAGGGCACAGAAGCCAAGTGAAAATTCTAGGAAGAGATTCAAATCCGGACTTGGAAAGATAGAGTGTTGGAATTGTGGGAAGAAAGGACATCGAAGAAAGACTAGAGCTCAAAAACAAAGAGATGGATAGCATGAGAGAAATCATGAAGCAAACGTAACAACTGATGTGTTACAAGATCCTTTGATTCTTTATGTAGATAATATTTATGAATCTTGGGTAGTAGGTCCGGGCTTCATTCATGCCACATCCCATGGGAAACATTTTCTAGACTATGTTCAAAGTGATTTTTGGGCGGAGTTCAATTGGGTGATAATAGACCATGCAAAATTGTTGGAATGGGAAATGTAAAAATAAAGCTGTGAGAAATGGAAACCAATGGTTGTTGAAAGAGGTAAATATTTCTCCCGGTTAGGCAAAATCTGATTTCAACATGTCTTGATTGGCAGAGTGAAGGTTGTATATCCATATTCTAGGATAAGATGTGGAAGGTGCATCAAAGGATCATTGGTGATAGCTTGAAAGGAGAGAAGGTAGGTACATTGTATCTATGTATTGGTATCGCGGCTCTTCTATATCTTTAGCTTCTCTGAGGAATGGATACAACACTATGGCATCATGAATTTTGGGACACATGAGTGAGAAGGGTATCTGGGATCCTTCACAAAAGAAATTTGTTGCAGGATCTTAAACAAATTGATTTGGACTTACGTGAGCATTGTGTTTATATGGAAAACAAAAGAGTCGGATTTCTTAGAGTTGGAAAAGAAAGAAAGGATGAAAGGTTAGAGCTTGTGCATGCAGTGTATGGGGACCATCTCAAGTGTCATCTCTTGGTGGCTCTCATTATTATGTTACTTTTATTGATGATGCAACTAGAAAAACTTGGGTTTATACTTTTTGATGACAAAAATCTGATGTTTTGATACTTTAAGAAATGGAAAGCTTTAGTTGTGAGGTAAGGGCGGAAAAAGTTTGGAAGTGTCTCAGTTAGATAATGGAGGTGAATACTCTGAGGAAAGGAGTTTGATGATTCTTGTTCATACCATGGGATTACATTAGAGAGAGAGCGGTTCATAGACACACCACAAGAAAGTGGTGTGTCGAAAAGGATGAAACGGGACAATCATGGAAGCGTGCAAAAGTGAGATTGCATCTTTAGTTTGCCACTGATTACGGGCAAATCGTAGATCTTGTTGTTTACTTAATAAGCGAGGAGGACCTTCAAGCTCTTTGGATGGTAGAATTCGGAGGAATGGGCGAGGAAAAAAGGTAAACTATTCTTTTTTGAAACTTTTGGTTGTGAAGCATTTGTCATATTGATAAAGAAAAATAGAACAAAAGCTTGAGGCAAAATCCAAAGAAATATTACCTTTATTGGATATGGGTATGATTTTGGTTATATAAGCTTATGGGATTATGAAAATAGCAAAATCATTAGGGGTAGAGATTTCATATTCAAGAAGAAGTTCATGTACAAAGATCGATTCTGGGAAAGCGAGAATGAGAAAAACAAGAATCTAGGTGCTTGATGAGATCATTGAAAAGAAATTCCAAAGGAACACGAAAATCAAAATGTACAACGGCCGGGGGAGCAGCGGTGCCTCAAACAACACTTGGAGGTGTTGTTAGAAGATCTACTAGATTAAGTATACCCACAGTGATACTCTCCTTCATTATATTATTATTTATTGTTGGTGATTAAATTGAACGGAATGTTATGAAGAAGCGGTCACGAGGTAGACACCAAAGGGAAGTGGGAGCAAGGCATAGAAAGAGGAAATGGATTCCTTGGAAAATAACCAGGACTTGAGGTGGTTCGGTTGCTACTTGAGGAAAAAAGAGCATTGCGGAGAATAAATGGGTTTACGGGTTGAAGGAAAGAAGATGGAGGAGAAAGCGGTCTGGCTAGACTTGTTGTAAAGGGGTTACACAAAATAAAGGTATAGATTTTGATAAAATATTTTTCTCATTGTTAAAATGACTTCAATTAGAACTATTTTAAGTCTCTTGTGGTAGTAGAAGATTTGCATCTTGAGCAGTTAGATGTAAAACAACTTTTCTCAATGGGGATTTGGAGGAAGAGATTTATATCAACAACCACAGGGGTATGAGGTCAAAGGAAGGAAAAATTGGTATGCACCGGAGGTTGAAGAAAAACTTGTATGGCCTAAAGAAAGCTCAAAGCGGTGGTATTTGAAGTTTGAGTTTATGATAGAACGGGGCTATAGTAGATGTCATTAGATCAACATGTTTATTTTAAAAGGCTAGAAAATGGAAGCTTTATTATCTTGCTATTGTATGTAGATGACATACTTGTTCGGGGTCTAATATGTAGGATATAAATGTGCTCAAGAAGAAATTAGCCAATTCATTTGCGATGAAGGATTTAGGTCTTTGAAAACAAAATCCTTGGTATGAGAATAACAGAGGCGGAAAAATTACAAGCCCGACATTTTCTCAGGGTGAGTAGACAAAGAAAGGTGTTGGAGAGGTTTAGAAATGCAGAATGCAAGAGCAGTTAGTACACCTTTGGCCGATACGACTCTCAAATTAACTAAGGAAATGTGTCCCAAGACATAGGAGGAGATAGAATACGTGTCAGTCCCCATATATTCATGGTTAGCTTGATGTATGCAATGGTTGCACAAGACCATATATTGCACATCATTAGGAGTTGTGAGCAATTATATGAACAATCTAGGTAAATAACATTGGGAGGAGGTAAAGTAAAATTGGATTCTACCGAGGGTATTTGAGAGGTACTACTACACATGCATTATGTTTTGGAGGTTTAGACCTTTTCTGGGCATATGTTGATTCGAGATATGGCGGTGATAGAAAGACAGGAGGAGCACCACAGGGGTATGTTTTACTATAGGTGGAACAACAATAAGTTAGTTTCACGCAAAAGGTTGTGCACTTTCAACAACGGTATATTCTTCTTCCTGAGAGGCTAGTAAAGAGATGATTTGGTTACAAAAGGTTTATGGAAGAATTGGGAAAAGCGAGGAGAACAGATTTATGTCTTGTGATGAGTGAGGAAGTGCCATTCACCTTGCAAGAGACTGACCTTCCATTCAAAAGACTAAGCATATATACGGTTGAGGTACCACTTCATACGATCCAGCTTGAAGATGGACAATTGAAGAAATTTGGAAAAGATACACACTAGCAGAATCCTGTAGACATGTTAACAAAGGAGTAACCCGAGGGCGGAGTTCTTACTTCGATTTGGTTAGTCTTCAGAATAGATATGAAAGATAGAAATTTTTTCGAGGTCAAGAAAGGTTCATAGTCCGGCATATCTGGCCCATTAGTGGATTTGTTGAGATCAGTCTCAAGTGGGAGATTGTTGTGGGCGATTATCTTCGATTTAGAGGTCTTTCTTTCGACCATGTTATACCCATGAAGTATTTACACCCCAGTATGTACACTCTTCCATGTGGGGAGTGCACGAGTACCCTGGGAATTAGAGGGCAGCCATTTGTGTGAGGAGTTGGTAAGCAAAAATTTCCTTATAAAAAGTATATTGTAATTTCATTGTAAATCTGGACCCGTTCATTATAAGGTCATGAATCTAATGGTAGAGATTATGTTAGAGTTTTCCCTAGAAGGCAACCCTCTTTATGAGGGAAATGTATTCTTGCTATATGCGAGGGTGAATATTGCATTACGAGAGGAAGCTGAGAGAAAGAGGAGGATGTTACAACGGGTTTTATTTGTAGGTTGTATCCCCAGAGGAAGTTACAACGGGTTTTTGTTGTAGGTTGTATCCCTTCATTTGTTGGATAATAATAAAGGAAGGACCTGGAAATTTCTCTGGTGGACGTAGCCCACACTGGGTGAACCACGTAAATCTGTGTCTCTCTTGTATTGTGTGTCTTCTTTGTTTTTTGTTTCTGCATTTGTTTTATTTTATTGCTCCGCGGTCCTGTTTTTCTAACAGTCTCTACCACTTAATAACGATACTTCTAGTAGTAGTGAGAAGGTTGTGTGTTGCTAATAAATGGGTTCGTACCTAAGGTGTATGGATCACGTTCATAGGATGATGCAAGAATGCAAAATCAAGAAAAAAAGTATCATATATGCCGGTTAAAGAATATACCTTCCAAAGGCATGAACGGGCGGTACAACACTGGAAACCGTAGAAAATACCAGACAAAACCACTAAAAACCAAGTCTTTCCACTGTGCTATTAGTCCATAAGGTAAAACAAATAGCAAAGAACTATAGAAAGTGGGTAAAATATTTCTACTAATAGTAAAAATATACCATTTTACCATACCATTTGATTTTTTTCACTCACATAGTGCATTTTAGGCCATTTCCCCCATGATATTCAAGTGTCGATTGTGGGAGCTACGATCAAAGGAATCAACAACCATATGGACCAAGTAAGTTCCCATCCCCTCTCCTTCAATTTCAATGGTTTAAATTTCAGTTTTAGTCTCTATGTTTTTTATTATAATAGGGTGTTATATGGAAACTAGGGTGTACGCGGATGACAGATATTCGGGTCGCGTATACTACCCCATATATGAGGCCCTATATGCGACTATTATCAATTTATCCCATGTACAAGTCCATGAACAAGATTTTGAAAGGGTTTTAACTCAAAAAATGGTTTCTCCTTTGCAGGATGGTTATTAAATGGAGGGAAAGGGAGCATGAGGAGATAGATGCAACAGTGGGAAGAGATGCAAGGGCCCAACAAGATTTAAAGTGATGTGACCTTTATAAATTTTGGGCTCTCAATGGAACGAGGGAACATGTGAGGTTACTCCAGTTATTGGTAAACTACTGGGATCCGAAGACAAAGTCCTTCAATCTCGATGGGAAACCATTAAGGATTGAAGTGGATGATATATACTTTATCACAGGATTGTCTCACCAGGGCTAGGTAGTGAATTTCAAGGCCCGAGGGGCTGGGGGTGGTATGACTATAGAGGAGTACATTTCCACCCACTTTGTTGCATGCACAGATAAATTAGGGAGTCAACTCCCTATCAAGGAGATCGATAACCTGAGTTTAAAGATCATCGTGCTTGTACTCACACAAATTTTAGGGTCAACCTCATTGTACCAAGAATCAACGCCACTCATGATATACGAGATGGAGTGTTTAAGACGTACTGTTTATGACTTGTGTACCTCACTACTGGCTAACATGAAGAGCCAGTTGATGGATTGCAAACAAGGGAGAATAAGATATATCGGATTTGTATCCATAATTTGTAGTTTTTTCTTTAAAAGGGTTCCAGGTTTGAGACCTAGAGTAGAGATTACTCCACACGGACTGGGTGATCCAACCATGTCATGTTGGACTGACATGATTAGGTGGCTAGGAGGTGGTAGGGTGCCAACCCCCTACAATGATGAGTTCTTTTTCTGGTGGCACCGCCAGGTCATAGCCATTGATGACTATCCTTACAGAGGGATAGACTATAGAGGGGATCCTGACATGCCTTTTCCACTAGGTTCTTTATACGATGATATTGGTAAGAAAAGTTTTTATATATTTCATTTTTTTGTGTTTTTCAATTTTGATAAGGGAAAAATTAAAAACGCAAATATTTTTTCATGGTATCAAGTATTAACAATTGCTTTGTTACACAAACGTAGGTCAGCAGAGACCGAAGGGATTCCTACAACATCGATGAAGGAGCCTAGGAGATGAGCTAGTGGGCAGTGACATGGAGAGAGTGCTATAGAATGTGCAGTGGAACCTGTCTCGATTTATGCACATGATTCCTATGGTTCAAGTGTAGGATCTTCCATAGGCGATGCAATGATAGGTGATGGGTGTACCCCATGCGTGGGTGCAACTCTTCCAACATCTTGCACATGTCGTAGTGTGTTATCATGATACACATCCATCACCACAGGCGTAGATGCCATGGTCATGCTATGTACCAGAAATATATGTATTTTGAGGGTGTGAGCCCCATTTTGTACTATGAAACCATATTTTTTTGAGCTCGAAAGGATGAAATACAAAAAATTGGTCTTCGTCTTTACTTATATATGTTACAATGTGTAAATGTATGAATGCATTTTATTTAATTAGTTATGCGACAAATGCCAATCTAAAATATAATTAGCATATGCATCAAATACATGATTAGAACTACTAGGGATGTGATTATAAGTAAGAAAATAAAAGTGTCGTTCCAAAATTCATACCCATAGGAATCGTTGGAGTAGAGTGGGATCTCATGCACGGTAACTGTCGTTCAACTGACATATGACTGACTGGGAGTCTAGGAAAACTTCTAAATATTGAACACCATGTGAAATGGATTCGTGTAATAGCTCTATAATGACTCTATACTCAGCCACATTATTCATTGATGGATCGAGATGAACGCCACTTGAAGACACCAGTTGGGCGTCAGGTGAGTAAATGACCCAAGAGGTGGAATCCATGTTCTGTGTATGACAACTGGCACTATCTGCGAATCCTAAATAAACAAAAGACTCCATTGACATCTACCAACAAATGAAAAACTTGATAATCAATATGATGACAAAAAGGAAAATATAAAGAAGTATATACACTAAGATACACTAGTATACAAAGGTCATGCCCAAGTTTGAGGCCTCAAGCGTAATACATTTTAAGGTAGATACCATTTCTGGGCTCATCCACCATATTTCCTTCACAATCTTATAATTCGTAGGATCCTTTCTCTAAGAAACGTTGCACAATATAAGGATTGTGCCACATGAGGTTGAACTTACCTGCCCCCAATGGTTCTTTGGTTTGGTCATAAAAGAGGACCAAGTCACCCTCAGTGTACTTTCAAGGAAAAACAAACTTATCGTAATAAAATTTAACACATCATTTATTCTCTTCGATATCCATAGAGGCATCTCAGCGTTGCTCATCGAGTCACTCCAGGTGCACAAGGCGTTCTTCAATATCGGATGTGTCAGGTAGGATCTCAATTTCCAACTTTATGGATGTGATTTCACATTCAATGGGAAGACTCAACTCCACACCATGTACTAACTGAAAAGGAGATAAACCAGTGGAATTATTTATCATGGTTCGGTATATCCAAAGCGCAGGGTAAAGCATCAGATTAAAGTCAGATTTACGCTGGTTGACATGTTTTTGCAATATGGTCTTTAGAGATTTGTTCATCGTCTCTACTTGTCCATTTTCCTGGGGATAGTATGGGGAAGAATGACCATGCTTAAACCCCAGTTTTGATGTTAACTCTTTCATCATTTCATTCTGAAATTGACTGCCATGATCAATGACAATATCTCTTGGGATTTCAAACCGATATTTAATCTGTTTGAATACGAAGAATGTTGTAGTATTACCATCATATTTAACAGTAGGCATGGCCTTTTCCAATTTAGTAAAATAATCCACGTCCACGATAATATGTTGGTGCCCCCTAACCGAGGTTGGGTTACAGTCCATAAAATATACCCTCCACTCGGTGAAGAGATCGACGATGATGACTTGGTGAAGAGGGGATGGGTTCAAACATATTTTTTGAGCAAAACCTAGTAAGGGTGACACTTCTTAACTACCTCAATGCAATCTTTGAAAATTTATGGCCAAAAATAATAATCTCGCAAAATATTTTGGGTTGTCGCAAGACTGGATAAATGACCACCACATGCCCCACTGTGACAATCATTGAGAGCAGACTCAGATTCCTCGTGAGTCAAGCAACAACGTAAAATAGTATCTACCCCTCGACGATTCAGAGTGTCATTGATAATAAGGTAGTTTTTAGCCCGATGACGTATACATTGTCGATCGTCTCTTGAAAAATGATGTGGAAGATTCAAGGTTTGAAGATAGATAAAAATGTCTCCATACCAAGGGTCTGAGGACGAGATAAGGAAAATATTTTCATCTGCAAATGAATCGTCATGAAAAATTTCCTCATCTAGTTGAGGGAAGTTCGATATCAACTTGGAAAAGGATAGCGATTTCTTAGATTTTGTAGAAGCAAAATCGAGATCGAATTATTGAAAAATAACAATCCACTTATTTTATTTCCCCCTTATGACACGCATGGTGAGGACATGTTGAAATGGATTGATATATGCAACCATGGTAGTTTTTCAAAGTAAGATATAATTTCGTAATATCTGAACCACATGTATGGAGGCCAAGGCCAACTTCTCTACGCGAGAGTATTTAATTTCAAGACCAACTAGGTTTTGATTGAGATAGTAGACAATGTGCTCATGGAGCTCATCGTCCTCTTGAACTAGTACCATACCAAATATCCCTTTGAATGCAGTGATATAAAGAAAATAGTCTTTACTGTAGTCTGAAGGCTTCAACAGAGGCGCTGATACCAAATATTTCTTAAGAGCATCGAAGGATTCCTAGTCTCTCTCATCCCATATAAATGAAGTGTCTTTCTTCAAAAGACACATAAAACCTTTAGTTAAATTAGCATAGTTCTCTATGAAATGATGCAGGAAGTTAGCCTTCCCTTGTAAACCTTGAATTTGTCTAATGTTGTGCGAGGGAGGAAACCGAAGTATTGCCTCAACCTTCATAGGATCTACCATGATCAGACATTATAAATCCTAAAAGATGACTAGACCTAACATAGAAGATGCACTTGTGAGGGTTCAACCAAATGCGATAGTAACAGAATCTCTCAAATATTAATCGAAGGTGAGACACTCTCTTGTAAGAGTGAGCAGTGAGATCATATAAGTAAGCTTCGATAATATGTTTAATATCGTGAAATTCAAAGGTCATGGCATGTTGGAAGGTTACTTTGGAATTTTTAAGACCGAAAGGCATTTTTCGGTATGCAAAATCACCCCAAGGAAAAATAAACGCCATTTTATATTGATCTTAGGTTTTGATATGAATTTTATTATACCCTGAAAATACATCCATAAAAGAAAAGACTTCGATTCCCGCACACTTATCCAGAATATGGTCAATGAAAGGAGTTGGGAAGTTATATTTAGGACATGCATTGTTCAGGTCTCTAAAATCCATAAACATGTTGATGGTTCCTTGCTTTTTATTTACTGGAACGGGATTAGATACCCATTCGGTCAAGGGAATCGGGTGTATGAAACCATCATTAAGTAGATTCTCTACTTATTCCTTAATAGCGGGATCCTTCCTAGGATTAACAAATCTAAGACGTTGTCGAATAGGTTTAGCATTTGGATAATTTTTCATATCATGCTTGACAATTCTAGGGTCGATCCCTGGCATCTCTTCATATGACCAAGAAAAAACATATCAAAATTATTTTAAGAGATTGATGTAGATCTGAATTTCTTCACGTGAACAATCCACACTGATATATATGTTCTCAATTTTACCAGGGATACGAGAGATGTCGATCGTGACAGTAGGATAAATATTTGCCAAGTTTCCTTCGGCATAAATATCATTCATATCTAACGGAGCCACATCGTGACCAACCATCTCACTCAAGATAGATCTAAATTCATCCTGTTTGATCTTAACAAGATCTAGGAGAAAATAGGACTGATGATACGTATCATCCTGAGGCCTATCAGGACTAGACATGGCCTCTAAGATGATTTCATCCGAAGGCAAAGTATCTTCTAGGAAATCATGCGAACAATATGATTGAGCAGCCCATATGGTTTCTAAAACAGGATCCACCTCGTTCGTCCTCCAGGAGGAAGGAACTAGGTCAACAATAGCATCAAGAATATCTTGATACACAACCTCTATTGTTGACAGTGGTGTTTCCATCCCAATGTGTGACTAACCTTCGTATGACATAGTCAGGGAAGGTAGGCTCCAAGGTTCATTTAAATACAAAGTACAGAAAGGAACGAACCTCATCAATGACGAAGGCTCACTCGAAATGGCATGAATATGGTGAATTTGTGCCATGAAATCAAAGCTACCCATCAAAGAGGAATACATTCTGACACCAACATCCTGAGTTTCATGTTGAGAATTATCAATCACAGGGATCGAAGGTCCAACCGATGCAATGGTACTAGAGTGCACAAAGGACAACTGATCAATTGTTACTATATTTCCTTCGTGAGGAAAACATAAAGTACAGAGAACAGATGACACAACGATTCTCATGGCATAAGTCCAATTACGCCCTAGTAGTAAACTGTAGTTGAGAGGGGCATCAACCACCTCGACATCAACTTCCACAGTCTTCCCACCTAACTAGGGATGATTTTAAGGATGGAAATTTATTTTAAAATGTAGAAGCCTTGGCAAATCTTACTAATCCTTCATATGCCAACTATAAGTGATTGGCGATATTTTTGTAAAAATATTCAAATTTCTAAGGATTTTATATAGTTTTTTATAAAAATTTTGCGATTTTTAAGGTAAAATAATTTTATCCTATAGAATTTGGGCGAATAATTTTTAAAATAACGAATCTTGGTTTTGGAAAAACCATGGAAAATTAGCCCATGAGTGAAATTTAGCCCCTAAAATCATCCCTACACCTAACTGGATCGAAAAATAGGGGAGGATTCCATGGGGTCGAAACGAATGCCCATAAACAATTGTCAACATAGTCATAGATTGAGACAGGGTTGGAGAGAAAATGGCTTTCCAACAGGTTAGGGACATCATGCATTTCGTAGCACCTTCATCAATTATAATACATTTGATGGTAATTTTCGTGTACTCCAAATGGATTTGAAAGGCCACATGGTAAGACAAGCGAGGATTACAATCTGTTATGTCAAACTTTATAACATTCGAGCCACATGGGTCAAGAGCTCCAAACATAAATAAAAATGCATTCATCTATGAAGGACACATATAGAGTACCTCCAAAGCCGACATTGCACAAGGGTTTTGGCCCAGATCTTCGACAATCGAATAGTTTTGGGCGGCTCTAGAATTAGGGTTTGTTGATACTGAGAGGGGGGTGAATCAATATCAAGTAAAATTCAAAAACTTTTTCAACTTGTACTTCAACCTAATTATATATTCAATTATATCCAATGAGAAATGAACAATAGTATAAGAGTTACAACAATACACCACAATACACCATGCACAATATATGAGAAATAATCAATAGTTATTGTTCAAGGGAAGTAATGAATTCCAAGGGAAGCTACAAATTCCAAATATAAAGGGAGGGATAAACCTCCAAAAGGAAGATACAATCCTTCAATATTAGGAGAGGGTCGACCTCTCCATCCTTTCCCCTTCCTTCCACCCAAGAATATATGAGAGATAATAAAACTTTACATTAAATTATCACCATCAACCAAACATCACATATAACCTTATAATGCTTCTTGATAATTATTCAACTTTTTCAATTCTTCACTTCTTGGAATACTATGATCCTGTAGATAATATTATTCAATTTATTCTCTGAAACTCCTCCAAGTTTCACTACTTGAATCCTCCCAGAAAATGAGTTATAGAGAAAAAGGTAGATCTTATTCAATTTTGGTTTATTCGGGAGAGAGAACTTGTACAGAATTCCCCGCGCTCAATATTTAACATAAGATTCTGAAATTCATACATAAGAAGCTACAACCCGTACAATTTCCAATGCAATTGGTCTCACTTCATTTGGATTATCTATGAAGATGTTATGATTGTTTTACCCAAAAAACTTGTTTATGACTAGCTTTAGGGATAGTAAAAAACCCTATATTCCACAACATCTATCTCCCAAATTGTAGCGAATAAAGAGATGACATGTATACCACAGGTACCTAGATATGTCTTCTCGATAGCCTCTGAATTTCATCATCTGAATCATTCTAGAAACAAAGTTATAGAGAAAATGGTAACATGACCTGTAAATAACATATCTTAGAACACATCACCTAAAGACTTCATCCTCCCTTGAAATTCGGCCTTCTTTACTTCATATTTCCTTTGAAATTCGACTTATATCTCCTTTTTCATTAACAAACTTGTGTGTGTTTAAAATGAATGTAAAATGATATGTATTTATACCCTTTATGTCACTTCCTTTTAACATTAGGGTCGATATGTAGTTTCTTCTTTGATTCACATTGTCATCTTCAAAAATTCATTTCTCCTCAATTGTAAGGATCCACATGATGTGCCACATACCACAAGAAGCAACATGAATTATACTATCCATACATGGGTGTTGTATCTTCATATATAATTTTCTTCATGTCTATCTACTTCGATCAAATGTGGGGTCCAAAATCCAATGGCTAGGGTTGACATCAATGACTACAACCAATGACTAGGGTTGACATCAATGACAACAACCAATCTTCCAACAATATCCCCCTTTGTCATTGATGGAAAAACCCATGCTCCCCCTGTCCTCGTGCTCCTGGTTTCTCTCCCCCTTTGACATCAATGGAAGAGGGTGGGGCTTCTCCCCCCGAGTTTAATGGAAAAAGGTAACTCTCTTCTTTGGAGATGCTCCCCCTGCACATATAGCACTTAATAAGACTTTATTTTTATGGTCTCTTTCTTCCTTGGAGATTTTTCGTGGATCTAGGATGTATATGTTACTTGGTGTTCTTGCTGCAGTTGCAACCAATCTTCTTGAACCTTCTTCTTTGATTTTTCATCTTTGTGAGTCAAACGTGAGAGTATATCCTTAATCACACATTTTACTAACACTAAGTAGATTATGCTTCAAGTCTTCAACCAACAGGGCATTCTTTGCTTTTACATTTTTGCTACCAATATCTACTACTCCTTTTCCAAGTATTTTGGCAGATCAGTCATCTCCAAATGCAACATTTCCACCCTTTCTCTTCAAGATGATGAATTCGTCTTAATCCCCGGTCATGTGTGAATAACATCCACTATCTATGTATCATTCATCTTCTTCTTTACAATCTTCAGTGGTCAATGCTATTCGACAATCTCCATTGTTTGGAATCTCTTTCATTTTCCATACTATGGTTGGCATAGGGACATTTGGCATAGGAGCATCTTCATTCATATCTCTGTAATCTTGTGCTTTGTGACCAAGATAATTACATTTGTACCATACAATATTTTTTTCCATTAATGGGGAAAATGAATTATAACTTCTATGAAAAATCCATGATTGTTTCCATATCTTCTATTTAAACCATTCATGTTTCTTGCATAGTTGTTTCTTTCATTGACTATGCAATTAATTGCCTTATGTCCAATTTTTTTTCAAGTATAACAATGACCAAGAAATAAATTTTGATTCTAGGAGTAAGTGACCTTGTTGGCACAGGGGTAGACCCAGGGTTCAACGCTTAACAACGCACCAAAAAAACCCTGACTATCGACCCTTTCGACAACACCTATGAAACAGGCGAAGTCTCACCTGAGGTAGAAGAAGGGGGGGTTATAGGACACAAGTGTCTGTAACCAGGCTGGGACATGAATCTGTGATAAGAGCACTTCACAGAATATTATGTTAACACTTAGGAAGTGAAATGCATTAGTTTATTAAGCCTATTAACACTTCAGAGCATACTCAAAGACAGATCGACGCAGTAACAACAAATGATTATATACCCTGAGCACTTAGCACTTAACACTATGAGTTAGATCTAGAATTCCTTTACCCTTTAACACAAGTAAAATATTTAAGAAACAACATATATATTCATCACACATCATAATCTAAGAACTAAGCAAAATTATAACAGAGATAACATTGCACAAAGAAAATCATGAGACACCATATATACGCGGTTCACCCTAGGGCGGGGCTATGTCCACAAAATGCTTTGCCTCTTTATTATTTGCCAAAATCTTACATCCAGTCTCTCCTGTGCACTAAGCCACATAGTCGAACTTCGCACAAGACAAGAGATCTACGCACTAAGCACTAGATCCTCCTTCTTCACCTTCCAAAAATAGGTCAAATTCACAGAGCCACAATCTCTATCACAACACTTAGCACCTACTACAAAATCAAAGTCAAGCACAAAGCCTTGAACACATGCATTTCTTCGCACAAAGATACTATTTCACACAGAACTAAATGAACTACTTCTACAATACATTCCTCTTTATTTATACTTTACAAACCTTTACAATAAGGCCTAAACATGGGGAAAACCCATGGGCCAACATCCCAAAAAACCATTACAAAACCCAAGAGGACCTCTTATTAGGTCCACATAACCCTCAAAATAGGTGAGATCTG
Source organism: Picea sitchensis (assembly GCA_010110895.2). Classification (NCBI taxonomy): domain Eukaryota; kingdom Viridiplantae; phylum Streptophyta; class Pinopsida; order Pinales; family Pinaceae; genus Picea; species Picea sitchensis. The sequence continues at coordinate 9,340 of SNQJ01S0031035.1, read as the reverse complement.
CGATCTCAGCTCCACCTGGGAACTCCTTCGTCGACCAACGTGTCAGAGTCCGAAAGTGGGCCAAAACTGACCAAAGTTTCCCCAAAACTTGGTCGTGGGCCAACATACCTTCTTTGTGATGTAGTTCATCTAGGTTCATAATCCACTATTCTGTAGTTTCCTTCATACTGATTGAAGCTTATTTGATTCCTAAAGGTAAGAGGTCTTCTTGGATATTCATCTCTTTTGTAATCATTCCTTCTTTCTAGTATCCTGGTCCACTTTTCATCAACTATATATGTAGATATTTCTTCAACCTGCTTGTTGGTATTTGCATCTTCTTTGTATGAAGTTTCACCCATGAATCCAAGATGTGTTAAGTCTTTTGGCACTTGAGAGTTTATTAAGCTCTTTCTCAATGAGACAACTTATTGTTCAAGTTTCTCACAATCTTCTTCTATATTCATCATTTGGACATTCCTTACTTCTCCTATTATTCTTGCTTCTTCGATTAGAGTTTTCTAGGAAATGGTTTCTTCTCTTAGTTTCTCAAAGTCTTCTAATTGTTTCTTCAAGCTTTCAATTGTCTTTTCACAACTACCCAATTCACTTCTTAGTTTTCTATGTGTGTTTTTGAGCTTGCTATTTTCAATCTCAACATGCTTCAATTTTTTAAGATTCTCATCTTCTTGTTGAATCATTTATTCTTCATGATTTTATTCTTGTTCATTGGAATTTTCTTCTTCGGTATCATCTCTTTCAATCCTTGGATAAGGACATTCAAATTCAACATGTCCTACTCCTTCACAATTAAAGAAAAATAACTCACCTATATTTTCTTCTTTCAAATCTTAGATGTTGTAATTTGCTTCAACTTCTTCTTCTTCTTATGCTTCTTCCCTTGCATAAAGTTCTTGTAGCTTGTCCCAAAGATCTTTTTCTGATGCACATGATACCACCTTGGATTTCACCGAATCTGTCAATCCATCCAAGATGGTATCTATTGCCAATTTGTTGTTCCTTCTTTCTTCCTTCTAAGATGTAGTCTTTGGTTTCTTCAAAGCATTGTACCTTGAAGAAAATGAGAACCAAACATCTTCCCCAAGAGCTTTCAAGTAAGTTTCCATTCTATTACTCCAATATTTAAAATTGCTTCCATCAAATGGTGGAATCCCATTTGGAATGTTGTCTTCCATTTCTACTTAGGATCTTTCTTCCAGTGGTTAAACTGTACTGAAGGTAACCCACTCTGATACCAATTGTTGATACTGAGAGGGGGGTGAATCAATATCAAGTATAATTTAAAATATTTTTCAACTTATACTTCAACCATATTATATATTCAATTATATCCAATGAGAAATGAACAATAGTATAAGAGTTACACTAATACACCACAATACACCATGCACGATATATGAGAAATAATCAATAGTTATTGTTCAAAGGAAGTAATGAATTCCAAGGGAAGATATAGCTTCCAAAAATAAAGGGAGGGTTAAACCTTCAAAATGAAGATACAATCCTCCAATATCAAGAGAGGGTTGACCTCTCCATCCTTTCCCCTTCCTTCCACCCAATAATATATGAGAGATAATAAAACTTTACATTAAATTATCACCATCAACCAACCATCACATAGAACCTGATAATGCTTCCCGGGAATTCTTCAAATTCTACAATTCTTCACTGCTTGGAATACTTTGATCCTATAGATAATATTACTCAATTTATTCTTTGAAACTCCTCCAAGTTTTACTCCTTGAATCCTCCCAGAAAAAGGAGTTATAGAGAAAATGGTAGACCTTATTCAGTTCTGGTTTTATTCAGGAGAGCAAACTTGTACATAATTCCTCGCGCTCAATATTTAACATAAGATTATGAAATTCATACACAAGAAGCTAAAGACAGTACAATTTCCAATGCAATTGGTCTCACTTCATTGGGATTCTCTACGAATATGTTATGACTGTTTTACTCGAAACACCTGTTTATGACTAGCTTCAGGACTAGTCAAAAACCCTATCTTCCACAACGTGTATCTCCCAAATTATAGTGAATAAAGAGATGAAATTGTTACCACAGGTACCTAGATATGTCTTCTCAATAGCCTCCAAATTTCATCATTTTAATCGTTCTATAAACAAAGTTATAGAGAAAATGGTAAGATGACCTGTAAATAAGATACCTTAGAGCACATCACCTAAAGACTTCATCCTCCCTTGAAATTCGACTTTCTTTACTTTATATTTCCTTTGAAATTCGACTTATATCTCCTTGTTCATTAAAAAACTTGTGTGTGTTTAAAATGAATGTATAATGATATGTATTTATACCTTGTATATCACTTCCTTTTAACATTAGGGCCGACATGTAGTTTCTTCTTCAATTCACATTGTCATCTTCAAAAATTCATTTCTCCTCAATCGTGAGGATCCACATGACTTGCCACATACCACCAAAAGTGGAATGGCTTATACTAACCATCCATGGGTGTTGTATCTTCATGTGTAATTTCCTTCATTTCTATCTACTTTGATCAACTGTGAGGTCCAAAATCCAATGGATAGGGTTGACATCAATGACTACAACTAATGACTAGGGTTGAAATAAATGACAACAACCAATATTCCAACAGGATTATGCGCAGAGAATTTTAGTACTCCTTTCAGAATATGAGGTCGAGGTTCCATCCTTTCGATCTACCAAGGTGATTCTAGAGGAGGAGGAGAATCTAGACCTATAACATTCTGTGAAGAACCATAATCATGAGATTGAGTGGCTACATCAATCTGAGACTTGACCATATTGACGCATAGATGGCCACCTTCATGTGCAGAGGGGTTTTGACTCGTGCTCGACGCATTTCCAGTGTTGGAGGTCCCTGAGGCCATATGTTGATTATGCGAAAATGGGTTTTTCATCACAATGGGTGGCTGCGATAAGAGCCTCCAGGATTCATCAATTTTGGGGCATAGGTGGGTAAGGTGATCATATTTACAAATTTTACAAGGAAAATTCACCTTCCTCTTTTCTTTCTTTCCCTCACCAACATTATTATTTGATCTATCATTGTTAGTTTCATCCTTGGATTTATTATTATTTTTCCCACCCTTACGATTATTACCTCATCCTTTCTTCTTAGTCCCTCCTGGTTGTTGGTTACCATTCGGGTTAGACAATGACTGTACATAATTCACATCTGTTGACAAGATGGGGGTGGAGGACGAAGCTGAAGCTTGTCCAAATACAAGATTTATTAGAGACAAATATTTCAATTGGTTCATCACCAAGTTTGTAGTATTAGCATTTCCACAGCCTATGATGCCATCAACATGAGGCCCGAGATTTTGTATAGGGTCGTATTTTGACCATGGTGCATCAGGAAGAATTTCATAAGCACCCCATATTGAGCATATATGATGTCCAATTGTAGGGCTTTGAAAATGACTTCCTCTTCAGATGTTACTTCGGATGTAGAGACATCCTTTGAAATATAAGGCAATAGGAACTTAAGAAAACACTCCAACATAAACTCTAGAGGAATGTAGGCTTTAATCAACTTCTTCTATCTACACCACTATTGGATATGGTTTGAGATATGCATGGCTTTATCTTGGTGGAAGTCCGAAAAAAGTTCTATGATGACATCTTAATGAACCGACAATTGGAAGTGGTTGAGAAAGACCAATACCATCTAATTGAAAGTTCCATATGTTCCCCCTGGTATCACAATGTACCATTTCATAATGAACCCCATGAGGGTGATTGAAATAGCCTCAAACAAATAGAATCATCATTTAGGGAGTTAGATGAGCACCATAGATTAAAATTAGTCACATGATCACCTAGATTCTCACAAGTCTTTGCTTCAAATTTTGGAATGTATGAAGGAATCTTGGTGGCAATGGAGGCCATGACAGATAATGACACACATGATCATTCATTAATTTCGAAAAATATGGCAGATTAATTGTGGCTAAAAGAAATATCTGGGGTTGCAACATCTAAGCCCTTGCTCACGGGAAAGATCGGGGTTGAGGGATTACATAACATCCAAGGTTCTGGTATATACAATGGCCCTTTCTGGTAGGACAGTATCCTCCTCCAAACTGATTGATGAAAGGTCGTAAGGGAACCATACCCGTGGAAGCGGCATGATAATGATTATATACATTTCTCCCATACAAAGGATCTCCATTCTAGGGGTTTCCCATACTGTGAAACTAACTCCCTCTAGATGGAACACCATATGACAGAGGGGGATTTTCCATAATAAATGCATTCGTCGGGATTTGCATGGAGGAAGAGGGGATGAAGGACAAAATATAGGAAGTGAATTTCCCACCCGTTTGAGCACTCCATCCCGGAGCATTGAATCTAAGATTAGGCCCAGAGGAAAGAGGATTCCAACCTCCAATTGTAGGTTTTTTTGGGGGAATATGAACTCCATAAAAAAATAAAGGAACGTAAGTAGGCATCGTGCCCCCAAACCCAAAACTAGGATTCACATTAGTCGATGAAACCGAGGATGAGAGTTGAGACGTCATGTTAGGCATACCAAAAGAAAAGGGATTAGAGGTCGAAGGTATTCACTCAGAATCATGGCTCGACATACCAAAAAGAGATCTGAAAGGGTTCATTCCTGTGGGTTGAGTATAACTCACAAGTTGGGTAGAACTAGAGGAGGGAACCTCTGGCACCCACACCATTGAGGATGAAGGATTCGAAGGGATCCCACTAATCACATAAGAGAAGGGAGTCGAAGGAATCCCCAAGATGTTCGGGTCTGACTTAGTACTCATAATTGGATGATCACAAGTTTGGGAGGTGGAGATATATGTAACTTGTTTATTAACTCTACTCCTTTTAGAAGGCAACTTTGGTAAAGGATCAAGACGCGGTGGTAACTTCAACAAATGAAGAGACCAACTAGGAGGATGTTCTTGCTCCACAATGACTCAAAATGAGAGATATAAAACACAATTCTAGGGCCAACTAATAATCAGTGAGCACACCAAAGTAACGAAAAAAGACCAATGCACACAAACATGATATAGAGGATGAAAAGGGCCTCTCTCACTAGAGTAGGTATGTCTCTCCCAAGAGGGGCTTGAGACTCCCTTCAAAATATTGGAGGTATAAGAATCAGTTATAAGGGCCCTTGTGGGATTAATAGTGCAATCAGTCAGATCCCCCCAGAGAGGTAATCCTCCATAAAGGTTGTGAGATTTTCGACCCTTATCTGACTTAGGGTACCTATAGAATAACCCCTGCAAGTAACCTATGTGGCTACCTATGTCAAGGAACTAGAGTCACCACTATATAACCAATGCACAAGTGAGTAGTCACAAGTCCATTCCACCATATGGGTAGGGTAACAAAGCCCAAAATTTCAAAAGCACTACCTCTCACAGAGGTAAAGGTACTAGCGAGACCCCAAAATATGAATAGAACCCTAGAAATATCTCTAATGCTAGGAAGGTATTAGATGGATATCTCTGCAACCAACTTTGTGCGACCTCATGCTTAAATCTAGTGTGAGAGAAGTCTCCTGATGTCATTGGTTACACAATGGGTTTCACCACTCCCTAGTCAGAAACATATTTTTAGTTTAATAGGCATGGAGAAGTTTACTCACAAAATCCTATTCCAAGTCCCTATGTGTTATACTTGTTTTTGTACCCTAAAAAATAAAATTGTTTCTAATCAATTTTAATTAATCAACTTTAATTTTAATGGCTTCTGCTTACTCAAGAGGTGCGGTCGTGAAGCTGATGGTATTATGACTGAGCATATAAAAATAAGCAAATACAAAAACCTTGCTAAGTACTAGTCTTGAATTTCAAAGAGATGGTATGCTTCTAAATGCAGTCTTTCCAATGCAATCTCTACAATTTCAATGAAATGCAATCTTTCCAAATGTGTGAAAAATTAAAGCAAATTAATGAAAAGAGAAAATGCCATAAGTACAATGCAAAAAAGTAAATATTTTTGTATTTTATATATAAAGAAAATAAAATGCAAGGACTGAGTAGAAACCTCACATGCATACCCTACTGTAAGAAAAAAGAGACAAGCCAAGAAGGATACGAAGAAGAAAACACTCAGACTAATGTGCAAGGAAAACCAATGAAAATGACAAGAAATAAACTCACCCAAAAATTCAATAATAAAAAGGCTTCCTATCACTCTGTAGGAACTTAACAGTCAAAATAAGGAGCCAAGAAGACTCAACAACCAACAAAACTCACCCAAAAAACACCAAACTTAGCCAAAAAGGCTTAAGAGATGATGTGTGTGATTGTTTGAGAAACAATCACATATATATACACCCTAAAGGAAGACAACTCGCGTATATACGCATCTATCAAGGGAAAAACTGTGTATACCAATAAAACAATGCCATTTCAAGGGTTAGGCCAAGAAACTCAGATGCAAGGTAAAAAATAGGTTTTCAAGCAACATGTGACAAGTAAACTCAGAAAAACAGAGAAAAAATAAAGGAGAAAAACACTCGAAACCCCAAAAAGGATATCAATCCTTAGTATGGTTGCCGATTCTGTTACGAGGAAAATCTCTCCATGGCTAGGGGTAAACCACAACAGACAGAATGACACACATAAATCAATGCTAATCCCAAGTTTTCTATATAAATGAAATGATAACAAGACAAGGCTAAGATCCTACCTTGTCTAGATGTTCAAAGAAGACCATCGTTGAGCACACAACCCAAAGATTTATACCTGCAACTTGTCCTCAACAACCAAGATACCCAAGCATATGGTGATAATATATAATGTTGGTGTTAGCATTGAAAGTCACACTTTGACTGCTATAAGTGTAAGCTCAGTGCCCATTAAAATGTTAAAGATAAGCTTTTATGATAAAGTGGAAAATGGATGAAAACTTAGGAAAAGAATGGCAATCACAACTTACTCCATGCAACATGCACCAACAAATTAAGCTTTGAATAACTTAGATCAGGATTTAAGAAATAAAGTGGGTAGGTGGAAGACTCAATAAGAAAAATGTAATATGCCTACCATCTACATCAGGTAGTACTGACAAGCATATGAAGAAAACCCTATGAAACAAGAACTTCTTATAATCAAAGAGAAAACTATGATATAATTATAAACAATATCACAATAGATCCTCCATTGCAACAAAGATACAATTACTCCAATTGAAACATTCAATAGACTGCAATCAAAATTAGATAGAAACAATATGATAAGGGAAAAAGACTGATTTCTATTATCCTAAGTGGCTCATGTTTGGTACATACAATAGAAGATATTATCTGTTACATAGAAAACATCAAGATATGAGTCTCTCTCAAACCATTCGAACCTCTCCTCAATCCCAAATTTCCCTTTTTATAGGCTAGACTAATATTGACAACATTACAATTTGAATTACATCCTCCTCATAGGATTCCTGCACCTAGGATGGCATGGCTATAACTGACAATAGAAATAAAAAAGAATGCTAAAATTCAGGTTAATGTTGACAATGTTTGCAACATCTTCTTTATGGTTGATGAAGTGTCCCTTTTAGCGCATCTTCCTTTAGGCAGGTGGCCTCCCAAATTGTAATTGATCTTCAGACAACTGGCCAATATCCATCTTGATACCTCGCAATCGATCCTTCCTCAAAAAACTCCAAAACTTGAGTTCGTAGCAGCAGTCTGTAACAGCCAGTTCACAACGCCAGGTGTTGCAGACTCTCCTGTAGTGGATTAATTTTCTTTATCAAAGACTTAATTATCCCAAAACTAAGTCAAATGCCAAAAACATTGTTCCTTTCATAATATTAATAAGCTTTATATAAAGGAAACACCCAAGCTGATAATCACAACATAACCATCATCAAAAGGGTTATAAAACATATGAGATAGGGAACTTGACCAAAAATGATGTTATTTAAGGAGGTTTGGCATCTTCATTTTCTGATCCTGGAGCTTCTTCTGGTTGCAGCCTTGGCTAGCATATATAGGATTTTCTTGGATATTTCTTCTTTAAAAGGCCGAAGCTCTGCTTTTAATTCTCTGATTTGATCCTGATAAAACCTATTTTGTCTGTAGATATTTATGAGGTTCCTATGGAGGGGTAAGAATATTTTGTCTAAGAATAAGGCCTTATCAATTGTTTCATGGTACATGCCCAATGCTCCCTTGAGATTATTCCTGGATTCTAAGTCTTCCCCCTTTTTCTTTTTTTTATGCCTCATCCCTTGCTTCTTTAAGTTGTATCTTGAGCCTCTTGAAAGTAGGATTAATTTCAGGCTGGGGAGTAGTAATATCAATAACCTCAATGGGTTGTTCAAGATCTTTGGATTTTCCTTTCCTCTGAGATGAAATATCTGCCGCATTATCCTCCACAGGATCCCTGTGCTTAGCTTATGCTCTAGTAAAAGGCCTCCTAGGTCTAACCTTGTCTGCAACAATGGTTGAAGGAAACACCATCTTTCTTCCTCTCATACCTGTAGACTTTCTTGAAGGAACCTCCATAGGATTAGGATCTTCCATGGGTGAAGTTTCCCTGTGTGAAGTCTATGAAGGCTCTCCTACTTTTATTCCCTTTGTGGCTTTGTCAGCTTTACCTATCATAGTACCCATTTTCCTCTTGCTGACCTTTGAACACATATTCCCTTTCACAAAAGAAGGGATTTGTATATTGGACTATGGAGTGGGGGAAATATTAGACTAAAACTATGATGATGTGTTTCTATTCCTCAATTCTTCCATCACCAACATATTAATGAGGCCAGAATGGAAGACATTGCTGTCAACTTGTTTTGATTTATCTTGAACCCTATTAGGCATTTTTCCAATACTTATAAACAGGAAGAATGGGATGTTCATAGTTTCTTTCCCTGTGAAGTGTAGCAACAACCTTATGTGGTATTGGTATACCATGTTAAATATCCCCTCACAGGTGAAATGCCTTTGAATAATTTCAACATCTTATCAAAAGTTTCAAACATATGGTTTCTAGGGACCCCTTTGGACAAATTGTCCTCTTGATACTCTGGTTTGAGAAATTCCTTGGATAAAGAGGCATTTAATTTCATATCCTTGAACTATTTTTATCCATTGTTGGGTATATCTGTTGCAACAAAGATGGAACTTTTTGAAACTTCAAATTCCAATATTACCACTTTGGTTTTAATGCGATTAACATTTAATGCAAACTCCTTGGCCACCTCTAGATGCCCCCTCTTTATTTTTTTACAGAAATTGATGCAACATACTCTCCGAAATGCTTCTCTGATCAAAGGTCCAGAATCAAGCAATTGCATGTCATAGGGCTCTGTCCTTAAAATTTCACCTCCCTTATGAGTCTTCTTGTGTTGT
>SNQJ01S0031034.1:43318-102035 GCA_010110895.2 Picea sitchensis | reverse complement strand
ATGTTTTTAGTCAATACGTTTTAGTTGATGATAAACTTTTTTTTCCAGATATGTGGGCGAAGGCTTATAAGAAATTCCCGCATTCCAATCAAGACACAAACAATGCAATTGAATCCTACCATAAGTATCTAAAATATAGATACCTGTATGAGGAAAACAATGCATGCCACAAACGAGTAGATTATTTAATTTTTGTATTGTTGACAAGAGTTGAATTATACTATATTCATAATCAACGTTTAAAGGAAGCAGGAATTATAAGGCCCAAAAAGTGTGAGAAAAAAGAGACTCTCTCAAAGGATAGAGCAATTCAAATACCAGATGAAGATTGTGTGCGCGACCCCAAAAATATGAAAGAATTTATGGTTCGTAGTCAAAATAAGGGTACTCCTAATACCTGGTATAATGTCATATACACAGGGTCCGAGTTTAATTTTTGTAGCTGTGATTGGGCGTTGATTGGAAATGTTTGTAAGCATGTATTCAAAGTTCAAATGTGGGCCATTGAACAAGATTTGGACATTAATACATCAACAAATGTTTCTAGTCCGATTATTGAAAGACGTGTATTTTCAGTTGATTTAAATCAAACAACCACAACGAGCCCACTACTAGAAGAGAAACCAACCAATAACCATGAAAATATGTTATCTGATCATGATGATCCTCACACTTCAACATTGAACAATTCGATCTCTGAGGTTGATAGATTGCAAGTTTTACATGCATCGATCAATAAAAGAGCGAGAAGGATTTTGAACAACTTGCCTACAACTGTTGACCATTCTAAAGCAAGAGAAGGATTTTGAACAACTTGCCTACAACCGTTGACCATTCTAAAGCAATCGAAAACTTGTTTTGCACTTTAGAACGAAAAGCATATAATGAAGCTGCCACAGATATACGTAAGCGCCGGATATAATGAAGGTGCATATACTTGAAGTCGCGACATACTAAGTTGCATAACTTTAAGGTGCGATATACGGAAGGCCGTGATATATCGAAGGTGATGATACGGAAGCCGACGCGATATAATGGAAGGTGAAGCACGGGTTAATGATATAATGGAAGGTGCATATACCTGCCGCAATACACGGAAGGTGCATATATCGAAGTGGTGCATATAATTTTAAGGTGCATATACCTTTAAGACGAGATACATATCGGAAGCGCCAAGATATACGTAAAGTTCAGGCATATAATGCGGAAGTCGGGCGCGATATACGGAAGGCGCGATATAGCGGAAGGTGCGATATATTGAAGGTCGAGCAAGCATAGAAGCGCGATATGAAACGCGACATAATGGAAGCCGACGATATACGAAGCGACGATATACGGAAGATGCGAGCACGGTTGCTGCGATACGGATAGCGATATGACGGTATTACATTTTAAGTGGGCGATATGGAATAGAAAGCGCGATATACGTATGCGATACGCGATTCCTTCCGAGATGTGCGCTTCGTATATGCCCAACTTCCGTGATACGCGCTTCCAGATATGCACGCCCGTGATATAATGCTTTGCATAATGCCGTTCGATAAGCAGCTCGTATTAGCGCCATTCAGATACATGCGCCGCTCGATATGCTGCTGCCTAACTTCCAGAGGCGTACCAATCGATATTGAAGGTGATATGTCGGAAAGCGACGATATTGAAGTCAGATATAGTACGGTGCCGCAAGCATATACGGAAGCGGCAGATATACGGAAGCAGATAGACGGAAGCTGGCGATACGCGCAATTCGTGATATGCTCGCCCGGTGATATGCACCTCGCGATAAGCATTCCTCTCAGATATATGCGCCGCTTTCCATATAGCGCAGTTCCGTGATAATGCAATTGCTCAGATATGCGCCTAACTTCCGTGATATGCCCAACTCCTCGTGATATGCGCCAGATATGCACGCTTCCGTATATGCATCGAGCGGTGAGATGAGCGCCAAGATGAAAGCACGGAGGCGATGTTAATGAAGTTGCGATATACTGGCGATATATGGAGTTGCATATACGAAGCGCCAGATAATAAGCGACAAGACATACACGGGCGACGAGATATGCACACCTTTCTCAGATATGCGCATCTTCGGTATATGCGCTTCCTCGTGATATGCAATAATCTTCCGTGATATGTGCCGCCCAGATATGCACCAACTTCCGCGAATGCACAATACCTGTGATAGCGCGCTTCAACTTTCAGATATGCAATTCGCGATAGCGCCAGCTCAGATATGCACCGCCTCGATATGCACTCTTATTAAGTTGGCGATATCGCAGTTGGCTCATATACGGTAACGGTGCAGAGAGGAGCGCTGCGATATAGCTGCAGAGCGCAGATGACGAAGGGCGATATACGAAGTTGCCCATATATCGAAACGACATATATGATGGTGCCGCCGCGATAATGAAGGCGATATATCGAAGCCGGGCGATATAGCAGTATATAATGAAGCAGCGCGATATGCTAAATTCGTGATAGCGCGCCGCCCGTGATATACATCGCCTCAGATATGCACCAGATATGCGCCGCCTGCATATGCCAACTTCCGATATGCACCATCTCGTGAGATACGCGCAATTTCTTCCGTGATAAGCAAATTCGTGATAAGGCCTCAGATATGCACCTTCCGTGATATGTCGCCTCGTGATATGCACCGCCTCGTGATATGCGCCGCTTTCCATATAGCGCGCAGTTTCTTCCGTGATAAGCGCCCAACTTCCTCAGATATGCTACGCTTTCCCAGATATGCCGAACTTCCCCAGATATGCCGCCTCAAGAGGCGCGCTCTTCCGTGATATGCCGCCCGATATGCACTCGTATATGCTTCGCCAGATATGCACCTTTCCGTGATAAGGCAACGCCGCTTTCCTCAGATATGCGCATTCGCGATATGCATCAATCCTAAGTATATGCCAGTTTCAGATATGCGCTTCACTTCCTCGATATGCAGCACCTTCCGTGATACACGACTTCCTCGTGATATGCGCGCTTCCTGCGATATGCCACCAGATATGCTTTCGCTTAAAGTGCAAAAAAATTGTCGATTGCTTTAGAATGGTCAACAGCTGTAGGCAAGTTGTTCAAAATCCTTCTCGATCTTTTATTGATCGATGCATGTAAAAAATTGCAATCTATCAACCTCGGAGATCGAATTGTTCAATGTTGAAGTGTCGGGATCATCATGATCTGATAACATATTTTCATGGTTATTGGTTGGTTGCTCTTCTAGTAGTGGGCTCATTGTGGTTGTTTGATTTAAATCAACTGAAAATATAGGTCTTTCAATAATCGGACTAGAAACATTTGTTGATGTATTAATGTCCAAATCTTGTTCAATGGCCCACATTTGAACTTTGAATACATGCTTACAAACATTCCATTCAACGCCCAATCACAAATAAAAAAATTAAACTCGACCTCAGGTATACGGGACATTATACCAATGATTAGAGTAATCTATTTTGACTACATATGAACCGTAAATTCTTTCATATTTTGGGTCATGCACAATCTTCTTATCCGTATTTGAATTGGTTTCATTCCTTTGAGAGTCTTATTTCTCACACTTTGTGGGCCTTATAATTCCTGCTTCCTTTAAACGTTGATCATGAATATAGTATAATTCAACTCTTGTCAACAATACAAAAATTAAATAATCCACTCATTTGTGGCATGCATTGTTTTCCTCATACAAGTATCTATATTTTAGATACTTATGGTAGGATTCAATTGCATTGTTTGTGTCTTGATTGGAATGCGGGAATTTCCTATAATCCTTTGCCCACATATCTGGAAAAAAAAGTCTATCATCAACTAAAACGTATTGACTAAAAAACATGCTATTATGGAAAAAAAAGTCATGATCTAATGTTACATGAAACTTACATATTTTATCATTGGATAACCAAGTGGTGTCAAAATATTTTAGAAATTTGTCCTCCTCATTGAATTCCTGAAATATTCTTGCAACAACTTTTCATACAGACTCATCATCCTGGCATGAATGCATGATTTCTCATAATGCGCGAAAAATGCGAACTTTATTTTCTTTGAATTTGACTTTGTTTCCAACATGTTTTTCCCATGCTCGATGGACATGCCATAAACATAGCAGGATGGGGGAATTGATTAAACTCCTGAAATGGTTATACATTAGGAGCGAGTAAATACAGAAGGGATATTCTTCATTGCAGAGGACATTCAAGATTGTGCAATAATAGATGTCTACGAAGGGGAAAGGCCAAATATCAAGGATAATAATATTTTAGGTAAATTTTATCTGAATGGACTTCCCCTTGAGCCCAGACAGAAAGTCAGTTTCGTCATAAGCATGGAAATAGATGCAAATGGAATTCTGAAGGTGTCAACAAAGCATAAGACTAGTGGAATAAAAGAGGTGATGTCTATCACTAATGAGAGCGGTAGGTTGGGCGAAGATGAGATTGCCAAAATGATTGCAAAGGTAGAGAAACTCAAAATTTAAGATCAATGATGGAAAGAAGCTGTGGAAATGAGGAATGCATTGGATGAATTTGTGTATGACATGAATAAGAGATTGAAGAAGGAAAAACTAAGGGGAAATATGGAGAAGAGAGACATTGAAGATATTGAAGCCAGTCTCGAGGACGTGAGTGAATGGCTTATTGAGAATGAGAATGCAAATAAGGATGAGTTAGCAGAGAAAATGAAGAATACTGAAAAGTTGTATAGGGATGAGTTGAAGGAGAAATGAATAATATCAAAAGTTGTGTATAGGATCGATATGCCAATAGGTGAAATAAAATTCTAAATCATTTAAAACAGCTCATATTTTTGAGTTTCCTAGATCGTTATGTTTATGTATGCTTGTTAGATATCAATAGTGCAATGCCTATATGATCTTGCATATTAATTATGCTAAATCCATTTTGAGATTCAAAAATAAATTTTTAAAAAAAAAAAAAAAAAAAAAAAAAAAAAAAAAAAAAATTTTTTTATAAATAATTTATGTTTAGAATGCTTAGACTCTTTCCTTTAAAGTTGTTGGAATAGATTGCATAATCGAGAGATGCAATAGGGATTTTGAGCTTAATCATATACGGAAGGTGCGCATATACTGAAGCGCGCATACACGAAAGCTGCGCATATAAATTAAGCCACAAGATATACGGAAGGTGCGATAGGGAAGCTCTATCTAATTACACGGAAGATATAATTTTAAGCATTTACATACGTAATACGATATGGCCGTAAGTTTGTGCATATAATGAAGTCACAAGATATACCTAAAAAATTGCTGATATAACAAGCTACGATATATGGAAGGTGTATACCGAAGCCGCCGCGATACCTGGCAAAGGTATTAATGGCCAAGATATACTTTTAAGGGTGTATATGCTGTAAGCGCGTATATGGGCGAAGCGATATACGTGGTTGGCGATATAATGAAGCCGCATATGCGAAGTTGGTGCATATACGGTTGGCGATATAATAAGCGCACATATACTAAGCCGCGCATAATTTTAAGCAGATATAGGCAGAGATACGGAGCAGTGCATATACGGAACCGGCGATATACGGAAGCGCGATATGCGCATTCTTCAGAGGCGCGCATTCTCCATATATGCCAGCTCAGAGTATGCGCTTCGAGGCGCGCTTACCTCCGTATATGCGCTTCCAGATATGCACGCCTCGTGAGGCGCGGCCAGAGTATGCGCACCAGATAAGGCCGCTTTCCAGAGGCGCGCGCCAACTTCCATAAGGCGCAACTTCCAGATACGCCAATCTCCGTATATGCCGCTTCCATATATGCACAGCTTCAGTATATGCGCAGCTCGTGATATGCGCGCGCTCGTATATGCACCGGCTCGTGATATGCGCGCTGCTTCAGATATGCGCATTCTCTTCCGTGAGGCGCGCAATTTCCAGATATGCGCCTAACTTTCGTGATATGAACGCTTTCAGATATGCACTAACTTCAGATATAAGCTCGTGAGTATGTGTCTTCCATATGCACCGCCTGCGATATGCATTCTTCCGATATGCTTCACTTCCGTGATATGCACCTTTTCCGTGATATGTGCGCTTCCGAGTATGCGCATCTTCCAGATATGCAACACCTAACTTCCGTGATATACAGAGTTTTCTCCAGATATGCTACTGTGATATGCACCTTCCATATATGCGACCTTCCGTATATGTCATAGCCCTTTTTATTCAAGATTCATCAAGATATGACTATAGGATATGACTGAAATGAAAGTTATAAGCACTCTATTCGGACAGTCAGAGTTCTAGGCTTCGATTTTCTTTATCAAGGTCTCTTACAAGAAACTCTTTAGTAATCAAACATTTCATGCTCAAGACACACCTTATAGTCTGATAATTAGTAACGATTGACAATAATATTAATTCCTCCATTTATTCAATGCATGTATGATTGCATAAAATCCTTTATCATAAGTAATTTTGGGCAATTGCTTTGGCTCTTGTCAGTTTCTACCTCTACTCCCCTTATATTTTCAAAGCAATTTATCTTCACATCAAAGCCATTTGATAAGTATATTCTACATTCCTAATTATCATCATGCCTATCTCATCTTGAATGTCATATCTCTTTGTAATCCATTCATGTATATGGTGACCTTCTCATCAATTTCTACTCTGACCTACTCTTATGTTGAGCCTATAAAATTCCTCGCTGTATTCCTTCATTGTCATCCCTTTCTATCTCAAATTATGCATTCTTCAAAAATGTATTTAATTTGGTAATCTCCGCATAAACTTGGCTTTCATCTTTGAAGGACCATCCTATCCTATATTTTGATTCTTTCCTTTGCAACGCTTCCACAACCCGCACTATCCCAACACAATGTTGCATGCCCTTTAAGTCTAGTGACAACATGTTTAACTTTTCTATCTTCCTCGACATCCATGGTCAAAGCATTATCTAGAGCTCTAAACCAATCTTGCAACTCCTCAACGTCCAAGTTACCTCCATACATCGAATATACATTTTTTCTCTGGCCTCTATTCTTGCAATAGCTTTGAATATATGTTCTTCTGCAAAGCATCTTCAACATAACTTTTCATAACTCCAAAATTTCTTCTTTCTAAGCTTCACTGAGGACATTCCAAAGATCAACTATTCTCTCTGTTGTCTCCATAGAATCTAATTTAGCACAAAGTTATTCCATTTCCTTTCCACAAATTTCTGGATCGGGCATTGGTATATCTTGATATCTTCTTGGAAGCATTGGTCAAATATATTCCACGCATAATTTAATAACAACTTTCCTTATGTCTCCTCTCCTCAAGCATGTAAAGTCAATGATTGTGAGATCTCGATACTGACGCAACACCCTACCTCAAGAGGGTTCTCAAGGACTCCTATTCTAAGGATCAGATGACCTCCCTTTGAGTCTCTGATTGACTCTTGATTCCTCAGAGGGGAATCTTCAACACACAAGTGCTTATCCACAGGTCCTTCTTAGGATTTACACTGGTGGCTAACAAGCACTAAGTGCCAACTCTTTACTGCGGATCAATCTATGTGACCATTAACTTTTGCCCTAAAAAGGTATTTCGTGTCTCATGACTTCGTGATTCCCATGAGCCTCCACTTTTCCACCTTGAAACCCCGAAAAGGGATAATTGTTCCTCAACTCCTCCCTTTATGTATCCACTAGGTGACCTCAACCACGTCCTGGGGTCCACCTCTTCGAAGGCTGATTTCGCACTCTCAGAGTTCATGATACAACACTCCTCCTATCCTCGGTTCCGAACTCACAACTTATTTGTTATGATTGATGTCCAGATATTTCTATGGTTTGATGGTCCGGATCTTGTCGAGATTATGTGAATTGGGATTTCAATTTCAATTCCATTCTCAACTTTCCAAACCCCAAATTCAAAATGATCTAATTCAAGCACGATCAATTACTCTCGTTGATCCAGATCCAACGACCACTAGTCCTCCTGAAAGCTTAATGAAGTTCTTATGACTCTCTCTTAACCTTCCAATGGTCTCAAGATCCAACGGTCCACTTAAACTTCTCGGCGGATTCTCCTCCTCGAGAACTCTAATCGTCTCGGGTCCAAACTTCTAAAGACTCCTCACCTAAATACATGGCGCTCTTTTCTTCGATCTTAATCTTCAGGAGGGTGACTCTGCAGACCTCATCATCTCCTCTAACTCCTTGGTTTCTATCCTTTCTCGAAAGCTTTGTTCTCCAGAACCCAAATATTTCAAGGGTTCTTGGCACGACTCTTTGTGGCACTCACAATAACCTCTAGTTATCTAGTGATTCCAACTTTGTGCACTCTTTGCAACAGTAGTTATTCAACCTTTCTCCTTGGTTGATAATGTCTAAGACTTCAACCGGGCCTCATGACACTTTGCACTCCACTCATGTTAAGTACCGTGACTTTTTATCGTGGTATGGTAACAATGATATTCTCTTCTGGAACTGCTCTCAGACAAAACTGTGAGATCACACAACTTATTCTCAAGTGATCTCACTACACTTCTGTAAGAATTCTCAGAAGATAAACAATTGAAACTCATACTTCTATTCTCACTGGCTTCATTCAAATATGAAATCATGAAAGCATACATACACACACATAGCATTGAAACAAATTCATAATAGAGAATATAAACAAATCAGAACATGCCATTAAATGTATGTAAACATAATTCATTATAACACCATGAGATTGGATCAAATAATTCTTTATACATAATCCAAGTGCATCCGTGACATGGGTTCTATAGAAACAACCATTCATATACAAATTCCTATAATCAGCTCTTCCGCTTTCATGCTCTATAATCTTACAATGAGAATAATGGTATAGTACAATACATGCGAGGGAGGTTTTTTTTAGATTTTTCCCAACTACAGCTTTAACTATCTAATCGAAATTAAAACTACAACTACTTTACATTTCATACAATAAATGTCTACAATCGATAGATGAGAGCTATGCTCAAGATCTGCATTGCAATCTTCAAAATATAAATGCAAATGCATCCTCTTAGCTGTAACATTAATGCTCCACCTTTTGAAATTCAAAATGCCTTCAAAATGTGTGTTAGTGCACCTAGCTGTAATTTTTTTTGTGCTTTGCTATTTGCCTTATGATGCTCTTGCATCAATAAATCACATGTAAGAAGACCTAATATAAGCTTCCACTTCTAGAAGGATCTTCCTCTAGATTGTTCTTTGATGGACATATTTAGTATAAATAAAATGAGGATATGAGAAGCTCTGGTCTTGATATTGTAACATAGCTCTTCTCTGCTGGAGGTTTTCCCTCGAAGAGGCAACTAAACATTTCTCTTAGTAATAAAAGTACTTTCCGTGTTATTTGTTATCATTTTGGTATTATCATGGTGTTGTTTTACATTGTTGTTCATTTGTCATTTCTACTATTTTATTTATATTCTCAGATATTTTTATATCTCGAATATTACATTCCATAAGATTGAATATGTTCTCACACTATTATAGTGTCCTCCTAGAGAGGAACCACTAAGAAAATTCCTCTGCATTTGAGCCTTTACATCGCTATAGTGTTTTACTAGCTAAATGCCACCAAAAAATCCTCTAGCTTTGGGCCTAAGACCTTTAGTTATCTTAAAAAAAATGTGAACATCTAAAGTTGCATTTCCAACACATGAATTGTTGTGATAATTTTCATTAGAGGTGGAAATGATGCAAATAATAAGTAATTGTCGACCTAGACTCAAATCATCGAGAATAGTCAATCTCACTGCATGACACCCTTCCTTATGATTCCAACATTGAAAAAGTAGTTTTGTGATAATGCACCCATGCCCCATCCATTTAGACTCAATGGAGTTCATGCACACCACAAGAGTGCTCTTCCACTTAAAAAAAAAATCTCTTTGAGTTATACTTTAAAAATTTCAAATATTTGAGTGCATTGGAGAAAGAGTACCGCATTGATTTAAATATCATATAAACCAAATTTAAATGTTCATTCAATCAAATTTTTAGAAAGAGTACCACAAATATTTGAGTGCATATTTGAGTGCATTGGAGAAAGAGTACCAAATTTTGATTTTTTAGATAAACAATAATTTAGAAATTAATAATCATTTTTAAAAAAAAGGAAGAATTTATAAGTTAGAAAATTATACTATTGATAAATATATGATTAAGTATCCTAATTAATATACTTTTTAGAACTTAATTGTTAAAACTATGCAATCATTGTTATATATTGCTATTATATATAAGTAATAATATTTATAAAATTTAAAATAATATAAAATACTATTTTATATTTTTAATTATATAAAAATAATACATTAACAAAACTTAAATTCCCAAAACTCAAATAATAAATATATGATTAAATGTTTTGATTAATATAATTTTTAGAATTTAATTGTTAATACTATATAACCATTATCTTATATTTTAATCATATATAAATAATTAATATTTATATAAAATTAAATTAATATAAAATATGATTTTATATTTAAATTATATAAAAAAATTAATATATTAATAAAATTTGAATTCAAAATTCAAATAATTTATTTAAATGATATACAATTACATAAATATGATTAATAATTATATAAAACTTATAATAATATAAATAATGCAATATTACTTCATATAAAATAAAATAATTCATTGCAATAAAAGTTAACTAAAAATTTACTTTTAAATTATGTTTTTAAGTTTAATATTAATTAAAACTTATTGTAATTTTACTAAGCCCAGACTTGCTATCCATGTTTTGATGAGCATAATTTTATATACATCTTCATGATGTATTTTCCATATGCATGTTTTACTTAATATTTAATGAAACCAGTGTTATTCTCTTGCAATTAAATCAAAGGAGAAAATGTAAAAGCCCTCCATGAAAAATAAATGTTAATAAAATATAAATCCTCATCTACAAACTCCCACTAAATGTTAAACGCCAAATTAGAATATATGTGAAGAACCATCAGCGTGGATATGTTGTAATCGTAGTCTAACTATTCTGTTGATCTTAAAACAGCTTAGTGTAAGCATGAGGAGAGAAGATGGTCATATTCTAAAGCTCAATCATATGTTTTGGATAATCTCAGAAAGAGCAATATGCTTTAAGTATCAAACCATAGTCGAAGAAGCCTTTGTTCATATATTCAGAGTTGTATGGTTATATATTCAGAGTTGTATGGTTATCGTGGTTTAATCGTCACGCTATTCTATTCCAATTTTTCTATAGAAATAGAATGGTGGCTTTCCAAATATCTCCATAAAAA
The DNA here is from genome assembly GCA_010110895.2 of Picea sitchensis. NCBI lineage: Eukaryota > Viridiplantae > Streptophyta > Pinopsida > Pinales > Pinaceae > Picea > Picea sitchensis. Next base: position 90,757 of record SNQJ01S0031034.1, on the reverse strand, counting down.
TGGAATGAACATCATGCCTAATTACTTTAATCAGCCATCCATGGAATGCCCGGAAGTTTGGGACTGGATCATCGGTCTTCCACTACCCTCACAATGGCAGAGCGATGAAATGTCTCTCAAGCTTTGATGGCATCTTGCATTAAATGTCTTCATTGATGGCATCTTGCATTAAGGCTTTCAAAAAAAGCCCATGCACTGGATCGAGTCGCGCATAGACTCCAAAGTAATACCGGTAGGTTTGAAGCGTTTCAAGGGGATGTTCAATTACACGTTCCTCTGTATGGTGCTCTACGTTTGCGTGTACGAGGCACCGGCCAAGGTCCGGCTGCAGTGTTTAGAAGTGCTGGAAAGAGAATTATAGGGCTCTCATCTTGCAAGCATATGCTAGAGGCAATGAGGAGCGAGCCGCTCAAGAATTTGACGTGGGAGAGAAGCATCCATAACTCGCTTCACCATTCGTAGAGCGTCTGCGCACATAACCTGTATAGGAATGCCAATAGCCGCAGGAAATAACCAAAATTAAAGTATTAAAATGAAATATAAAGGCGGAGTGATGACCTTGTTCTTGTGCCTATGTCTAGAAAAAGCATCCATTCATTTTGTGCCGTCTTGAGCCAGTAGTTGTACAGGCTAGCTCAAAAAATGAACAAACAAACCGTGGAAAGGTTGGTCTGCGGGATATTCATGAGCGCGTTGAGCGGGACCTTTAAAATTCAAAAGCCCGGGAGGTTCATAATTCAAATTTGAAATTGAAATGCATGGGACTGCGTCTTGAGAGGTGATCCATACGGAAGATCTCAATCCTTTCGTTCTGTTGGCTTGACGGAAAGATTTGGTGGGATCGCACGAACGAGGTCGCCGGAAAGCTACCTGTCCGAGTTATCCTACTCCTCGTTTAATGTAACGACGGCAAGATCGAGCGGCGCGAGTGACAGGTGAGTGGACGCATTTATGGTGCATGGTTTATGGTGCCTCGCCGTGAAAAAAAATGCGGTCCCGGGTGTTATGGTGCATGGTATCGCCCATGGTATGGGCATGCAGCACTGCCATTAATACACCATGCAGCAGCTTCCCAATGATTGGGCTGCTGCATGGTGTATAGCCTTCGCCAAGAGATTGTGGAAGACAGGCTACAACGTAAGACTACTGGGGCCATAAATTCTACATTTATTACTCTTATTCGGAAAGCAAATCACCAGACTTCTTTTGGTGACTATAGACCTACAGCCCTATGCAATCTCTTCTACAAGCTCGTCTCAAAGATCATTGCAAACCGAAGTAAACCTATTATCTCTCGATTTTTGTCAGCGGAGCAGCTTGGCTTTTTAAAGGGTTGACATGGCTTTTTAAAGGGTTGACAAATCCTTGATGTTGTTGGCTCTGCACAAGAATTCTTCACAAGATCAAGCATAAAAACTCTCGTGCTCTCATCCTCAAGCTTGACTTAAAAAAAGCATTTGATTGCATAGAGTGGAACTTCCTCGGAATGATTTTAATCCAGTTCGGGTTTCGCCAAAACACTCTAAAGCAGTGCTCATAAATGGCGAATCCTCCAACTTTTTCCATAGTGATAGAGGCCTCAGGGATGTCCCCTATCTCCGCTTCTCTTCATCCTGGTCATGGAGGGCCTTAGTCTTCTTCTAAAAAGGAGCCAAGACCAAGGAAGGATCACAGGGATAAAAGTTTCAAGGCTTGTAAAAATACTTCACCTCTTTTTTGTTGATAATGTCCTCATCATGACCAATCCCAGTTTGCTTGAATGGAGAGAAATCTCTAGACTTCTAATGGCCTTCTGCTTGGCTTCGGGAATCCAAATCAACTGGTCTAAGTCGACCTTCCATTTTGCTAACCTTCAAGCACAACATCTACAACAACTGAAGATCATTTTCCTGCACAACTTCACCCATCTATCTTCGGGCTTCAAATATTTTAGATACTTCATTAAAGCTAACCACTACAAGGCATCATATTGGGCCTGGTGAGTCTCAAAGGTGGAAAAGAAACTGGACCACTGGTGCAACAGATGGCTCTCCATTGGAGGCCGTTACACTCTCATAAAATCAACATTTGAAGGCCAAACGATCTACTGGATCGCGCAGGCAGCCATTCCCACATCAGTTCTCGATAAGCTTCAAAAACTCACTTTCAACTTTCTTTGGTCATGCAACAAGGACCAATATAAATTACATCATTGCAATTGGGAATTGTTGGCTACCCCAAAAAACAAAACAAATGTAGATGGGGGTTCATGAATATCTTCAACTTCAATCAAGGACGGGCAACAAATTCTCTATGGCACACACTCACTTAAAACAACATCTGGAGTGTTGTAATAAAGGAAAAATACTTACCATTTACCTCTGTCGCGTCCTGGCTTAGATCTGGAGCTCCTCACACAAGACAGGTCTCCCGGACTTCGATGAATCTTACAAATGCTGCGCCCTGGATTTCTCGATGGTTTTGTTGGAAACCGGGCACCAACCACTCCATTCAAATCGAAAGGGATTGCATACTCGGACTCGGTCAAACATCATCATTATCATCTCGCCATATCACTCATATAAACAACAAATACACCTACTATCTCTTTCAAGCACGCCGGTTGAGCGTAACAGGACTCCCGACAGCTGGTTGGAAAACTTACAGTGAGCTTCAACTTCCTCTAGATGTGACAGAGGAGTGGCAACGATTCTTCCTAGATCTCACCCAAGCGGGCATCACCCTGCACGATGAGGAAGATCTCATGATGTGGGTTGGAGGGGATAATTCGGGAAATATCTCAGTTAAAAATCTATACACAGCCATCGCTAACACAGTTGGGCTCAACAACTTAACCGGATGGCGCAGACACCTCTGGAATTGGAAGATTCTAGTTAAGATTAAGATTTTCACTTGGCTCACAGTCGAAAAAAAAATCCCCACCTGGGACATTCTAAAAAAAGACTGGACAGGCTCCAATATTTGTCTTCTTTGCTCTAGGGACGAAGAGACAACCACCCATATATTCTCCTAGTGCCATTTTACCTGCCTTGCCTGGGGCAGGCTCAAACTAGACAACAAATCAAATACAAGTTGGACAGGGACATCTATCTCATCCTGCTTAGATCATTGGATATCAAAAGAACACTATTACAAACTTCTTCCTCCTTTGGTCAACTAGTTTATTTGGAAGGCTAGAAATTCAAAAATCTTTGATAATAAGAAATCTTTCATCAATGTTGTTGCTTACAAAGCTTTAGGTCTATTTCAAAACTGGAAAGACATCCACTCGGGAATAAAAAAAAAAAAGACTTTAATCAGCTCACTAATTCTTAAGGATACTGTGACGTTGGTTCGACGGAGCAGCTCCACAAAGTGGAACTCTGAGTGGTGCAAGTGGATTGATTAAAATCAGCAACAACTCTAGCTTCGGATGCACTCTCTGCTACGGTCTAAGCACCAACATAAGGGCATAACTTTTGGGTGCGTGGGCTATGCTTCACTTGGCCTCCAGACTTAATGTTGAAAATCTCCATTTGATTGGTGACTCTAAAGTTATCATTGACTGGTTGAACAATCAAGGTAAGGTTCAATCAATCACTCTCCTGGACTGGAAAGATAGTGTGAGATCACTATTTCACCATTTCAAGAATCTCACTTTCTCTCATTCTTCTCGGGAATTCAATAAAGAAGCGGACATGCTATCTAAATCAGCTTTAAAAAAAAATGCAATCATGAGGGACCCACACTTGCTATCAAACTTATCTAAATCAACTTTTAAAAAAAAACATTCATAAGGGACCCACACTTGCTATCAAACTTTTCTAGGATGGGAGGACCCTGCTTGATGGAAGACTTCAGTATTTTCACAATATATCATTAAGTCTGGCAGCAACAATCTTATGTTTAATTCATATAATTCTGGTATTTCTTTATTTTTCAAAAGGCTTGAGACAGCTATTGTATTTTCATTTATCAATTTATCGATCAATCTAAAAAAAATTAACTATATGAAAGTAAACGATGTAATTAAAATTAATCCTTATGATGATGTAATTTGATGTGATAACACATTATATTTCAAATATAATTAAACAAATTTTTGCAACTGTAAAATAAATAGTGATACCAAAGAAATTTTGGGAACATAGATTCCATGTAAAGGACGTCAGGCACGGCCAGAAATAGTCATAGACAGATTTGATAACATAGCTACAGAAACAAGAGGAAATTTTGAGGGGTTTTTCAAAATCTATTTTATATATTATATGATTGTTATATTATTGCTTTGGTTTAGAATTTTGGTCACTTATATATAATTTATTGGCTGGTTGTGATGCGCGGTTTAATATTTTTGAACCTTTTCATGTAGCACTCAATGTACTTTGGTAGTCTATAGGTGGAGTTGGTAAATGTATTTTGGAGTACCAGTGGAGTTAATGGGTTTGAATATTTAATATAAAAAATTTAACAGTTATATTTTATTTTTTTATTGAAATTTTATGTAAAATTTTGTTTTTCATAATTTTAATATATTTTAAAATCATTTAAATTTTATAAAATTTGATAGATAATTTTTTATTTATTTAAGAAGATGATGATTATTATTGAGATTAAATTGGTTTATCTTATTCTTAATTTTAAAAAGGTAAGGAATTATTTGAAATTTTTTAAAACAATATTTTTGTGATAAAAAAATATTGAAAGAAGCATTTGAAAATCATCATAGCTTTGCTTACTTAAAAGATTAAAAATATCAATGATATGAATAATCTTTTGAAATTAAAAAAAAATAAAAAAATAATAATCTTTCATTTATAAAGTGTGTTATCATTCAAAATTTATTATAAACATTTTATTAAAATTATAACTTCGGATTTGTAAAGTTATTCCTGTTAATATAAAGGAGAATTAATAATCTTCTATACCTTTATTATAACTTGATTTTATAATCTCAACAATTAATTAATTAATTAATATGTATAATTTTATCAATTAAAAACGATTCTTTTTAAATCTTAAATTAAAAATATTAATTTGTTTTCAAATTATTTTGAAAAATTAATTTATAATAATTTTTTTAACTTATTAAAAAATAAATCAATCACCCTTTCTAAAAATGTTAAATTTTGTAGAATTAATAGCCCAAATCCATTTCAATCTATAGAACCCTTACTTTCCATATTAACAATAACAAAGTCAACTCAATGCAATGGAAAATGCATGCATCTTGAGAAAAGCACTTGTAAGAAAACATTAATAGTTGCACTATTAGGCTAATTGTTCTAAGTTTTATTTTTTATTTTTTTTTAGAATAGTTTTTGTTTAATTTTACTAGAAATCCAAAAGAAATAGATTTAAGTGGTTATTTATATACAATCCTAGTATCTTATAAATTTTTCATCATACTAAAGTTATTTCTACATTCAAAAATCCAATTTAAATAATGTAAAATTGTGATTTAATAAAAATTTAAAAAAAAAAAAAAAAAAAAAACATAGTACAGTTACATTATGATCTCAAAAACATATTACAGTTGCATAGTTGCATAATGATCTCTATAATCCTATTTACATTGAACCCTCCATTGAAACTCTGACCAAATTTCAAGTTGAAAATTGAAAGATTTATGATCTTATTTTGATGCCATCCTCACTGATTATGTTTTATTTTTTTATTTTTGATGCTAGACCACATGCTGCATGTGAAAAGTGCAAGTCTTACTTTGATCCTGGTGGCAAATCTTTTTTTATATCTTTTGAAGCTTGTCCCTTGAATTTGCGACATCGGGATTTTTTAAACGAACCAAATACACTCTGATCCACAAAAAAGATGCCACAATCTAGCCCCTCTTAAAAATAGAATAGTAAATTATAAGCCACCCTTACAAATAGAATAGTAAACTATAATAACATTTAAGATTAATATTGCAGCTATCCAAACACAAGTGACATTTACTTCAATTAAATATATCCTTGTGTAATTTTGGTTACTGTTAATTTTCTGTTTCTGCACAGTTATGAATGATAGATTTTCTTAGAGAGAAATTGTCTACTATCGTATATCTGCAAGTTATAACACACTGCGTTATTTGCTTAAGTTCTGTACTGTGTGTTAATTATGTTATTTTATTGTGCTCTTTAGTGTTGAAATGGTGACAACAAATCTCCACGGAATGTGGATCTAGATCTTATTATTCAGTTTTTGGTTGAGATAAGGCAACTTAAGTTAGAATGTATAATTAATGAATTAGTTTCATTGTAACCATGGGAGAAGTTGTTTAAATATGTGTGCTTGATAGACAAATATTGAGTCACTGGCTTCAAGTCCTTTCTGGGCTGCTGGTTGTAATCTCCATGATATGAATAATAAGACAGTCGATGCCTATGCTTGGTGGACGTAGCCCAATTTTTGGGTGAACTACATGAAATCCCTGTGTCTATTTTTATGTGTGTGATTGTTAATTATCATTGAGAATTGTGTTTTCCACATTGACAATTCTAACAAGTGGTAGCAGAGCCTTGATTTGTTAGAAAGACGGAGCCGCCGATTTGCTACTGAAGAGAGACAGACGCATGCCGAATCGTTGGAGATACCCACTGGAGTTGTCGGTTTTTCAAGTCAGCGTTGGACGTGCGGGAGCGTTGATCAGTCGTTCTTCAAAATCGGATTTTTCAGAGCTGGTTTATCTTCATGAGGGGAGCGTTGTGTTGAGAAGTTGCGTTCATATCGCTGTGTTGATAAGCAGCCAGTGTGAAGTAGAGGGCGTGCCAATCTCCAGATTTCAGCAGGAAAAATTCAAAATGTCAGCAGGCCAACCATGACGGGAGGTGCTGCTGCTCCTTAAAATCTTTGGCTTATGTTTAGTTTTGGAGCCAATATTATATAGTATGCATAAACAAAAAATTAAATTTCCTTTTTTTTTTTTTAAATAGTGAGGTGAAGTCATGTCGCGTGGAGGATGGAGGATGTTAAAAGGTTGACTTTTTTAAAATAAAGGGTACTGACGTGAAAATGGTGGAGGAAGTAAAATAAAAGTGAATGTGGATTGGGAGATATAAAGTGGTAAATTTAAACTTTTTTTATTATTTAATTTCCATTTGAATTTTTTAAAAGCTTTTGATTTTATAAGTTGTGATTCGATTTCTTGAAATAACGACAAAGATACAGAGTACCAAGTTTGAGGTGGAGGTGTTATAGGGGTTATTTCACCTCTGTGAACAATGCTAAGCAAGGTGGTAGGATTGACAATGAGATGGTAAATGTAAGCAATGGCAATAAAGGTAATGGTAAAGTTACCGTGTGAACATTTTCTTTTGGAGTTGTATTTTTTGGTTATATGTAATTGGGCATATTAATGTAAGACATGGTTAGGCATGCATACCCCTGGTTTGTTAAGACACCTATGAAAGTATATATTTAGGTAGATGAATGAAGGGTGAGGGGGCATGAGTCATAAATTAAAACCTTGTACATAGGTCTACAGTTGTGGGTTTCGGGTCCATGATTATTGGTTGCACGTGGTATGGTGTCCATAGAATTGCATGTTATGGGACTCGATGAAACTCCATTGTAAAGTGGCTTGTGAAAAGCTCATTTGGCAGTCTTGGCCAGAATTGGTCAACATTTCGAATACTTTGTTCGAGGTGGAGCACTGAAGGTGCCCTGGTCAAAAAGTTGGGTCAATAGAAAGGCTGATGTGTTGTGTTTATGTATTGATAGGTTAAATCAAGGGTTTGAGAACACATGATGGAGGCAGGTTTATATTCCTTTGAATTTTGTAAAATATTGCAGGACAATTGGGGTCGAATGGCATCTTTAGTAATGCCAAGTTGCAGCATGAGTTGTGTTCAGAAGCAGTTAAGTGTTGTCTAGACAATCGGTCACCATTAGTTGCAAAAGGTTGGAAGATTCTGGAAGAGGTATATTGAACAAGTCTTCTCTTGTGATTACTCAGTTTTTTGAAATTGTTTGATTGTTATGTTCATGCTCTCATCAAACAGGTAGATCTTTGTTGGTTATAATGACAATGTCAAGGGATATAGATCGTAATTAACAAAGATAGTGTTTGATGGATTTATTCTCAAATCAGACATAGTAAAAGATGAAAGGAATAAAGCATGACTGATAGTAGAAAGGTATTTGGAAGGCATTGATTTCCATGAAATATTCTCGTCAGTTGTTAATATTTTCTCTATTCATGTAGCATTGGCACTAGTTGCTGTAGCTAGATGCTAAGACAAGTTTTTTATGGAGATTTCTACGAGGAGATATGTATATCGAACAACCAGAAGGGTTTGTTCGGGATCACAATAGAAGATTTGTTTGCAAGCTCAAGTAGTCATTGTATGGCCTGAAATGAAAATCAGGCACTGGTACAAGATGGGTGATTCCTTCATGGTGAGCCAAGTTTTACAAGAAATGAATTTAACCATTGTGTTTATGGTACATTCATTATCTTGGTGTTTAGATTGCTGACGATATGTTTTTTGAACTAAAAGCATGGTTAAGATCAATAGGTTGGCTTTGTTGGCAAGGATGTTCGTGGTGAAGGATCAAGGAGAAGAAAAAACAAATCTTGGGCGTGGAAATACATAGAGGCAGGAAAGATGGTAAGCTTTGGTTATCATAGTTGTAGTATAAGGAAAAGATACTCAGTAAATTTGGCATGAATAATGTGAAACTGGAAAATATCCCTTTGTCTTTCCATTTGTTTTCTTCAGGTGTATATCCTTGTAGTATGGAAGAAAAGGTTATGTCTCATGTATTGTATGCTAGTTGGAAGTATAAAGTATGCGATGGAAAGGTTTGAAATTCTTCAAGTATCAGATGTTTCACATGCAGTTGGTGTTGTCAGTAGTCACATGAAAAATCCAGGTAAAGCAGTGAAATTGGGTGCTTTGGTATCTTAGAGGCACATGTATCACCTACAGTGGTTTCAATGTTTTTTGTTTGAGATAATTCAGATTTTGCAGGAAGATTTGGAAAAGAAAAGATCTACTTCAGGTTCTATCTTTTATGAGTATAAAGGGACCATTGGGTTAGTTTGGAAAAAGTGCAGGTTTTGTTTTTTGTAGTAGTCAAAGCCTTGTGCATTTGACACATAGTTCAGCTTACCTAAATTGGACATGGTATCACTTTGTAAGACATGTTATTAATGGAGGTGGAGTGGTCCATATCCGAGCAAGTTGTGCAGACATGTTTTTGGAACTAGTGTTGAAGAGAAATTGTGGTCGTGATTTGCTTCTCTTGAAGGTGATGAATCAAATTGGACAAGGCATCAGGGAAATTGTTGTCAAGGTGGAGATTGTTGAAATGGTGACAACAAATCCCCACATGATGTGGATCTAGATCCTACTATTCAACATTTGGTTGAGATAAGACAACCTAAGTTAGAATGTATAATTAATGAATTAGTTTCATTGTAGCCGTGGGAGAAATTGTTTAAATATGTGTGCCTGAGAGACAAATATTGGGCCACGGGCTTCAAGCCCTCTCCAGGCTATTGGTTATAATCTCCATGATATGAATAATAAGACAGTCGATGCCTATGCTTAGTGGATGTAGCCCAACATTTGGGTGAACCACGTGAAATCCCCGTGTCTATTTCTTATGTGTGTGATTGTTAATTATCATTGAGAATTTTGTTTTCCACATTGACAATTCTAACACTTAGATGCATTGTTGGGCAAGCTTGAAGACATTGTAAAAGCATCGCTAAAACTGGTTCTATAGTGTAATGCCCCATATTTTGACCTTAGGTAGTTAGAACATTGTTGTTAAACCAATCTTGATAATTCAAAGTTAAGCATTTGTTTGGAGTGAGTTAGACTTTGTTAGACATTGAGATGTGTACCTCTAGGCCTATTTGTTTGTTACATGATATATGCTCATGAAAAAGATAGTTATTTGATTTGTTAAACATGAAAATTAAAATGGGCAAGTTCGGTACATGTATACCAATTCAAGTTATATTGTGAATGTGTAATAGGCATGATACATGATGTAAATGGGAAAACATTTCTTAAATGGGCGTCAATGCAAATATGGAATCTTATATAAATTTGTGATGTATACGCATCAATATGTCTTATTGGTGAACTAATAGGATGATGAGCTATGTGATAGACAAATGACTATAGTATTGGGGTAACTGGGATGTCGTGGGGCATCCAAGAAGATGTGTGCTATAAGTTGTACTTACATGATTCTGTACCATAGTCATGGTGAACTTACATGGGTCTGACTTACCCTATGGTGGATCATTTGATAATGATGACTCTAAGAACAATAGTTACCTGAGTGTAATGCGATATAGGGTGTTGACCCTAGTTCTAGGGGAGCGTGGAGGTATTTGCCACAGGTGACATCCTCAAAACCTAGGAGTCATGCAGGAGAATTTGTGTGTGAAGTCACTCACCCCTAGGCAGTGTGATGGCTATTTACTAGTTGCATGTTTGGGAAGCTTGGTTGAGATGTAGGACACTTCCGCTTATGGTTCCTATCACGGAGTTAGGTCAATATAGTTGGCCAGCTCTCCAGGTGTAGTCAGAGGAAAGGATAGGATGGAAGATAAAAGTAGGTTAGGAAGGAAGGATGCTTGATGTTGAATGAGAATAAGTTGTTTACTCACTTGTTTCCTATCATGTTTAAAACCCTCTTTTGATTTCCTAATGAGGTATTTTAAGTGTGACAATGAGTTATTAGGTAGATGTAGTATGAATTTAGTTCGTTAAAATTATTAAACAATGCATTACTTGATCTGTTGTCTACATGTCTTGGTGCCTAGGAACTATCACTAAAACAATGTTTCATTAGTACACTTTATGAGATATGTGTCCAGTTAGCTCACATACATACCCTACCATACACTAGTATAAGAAATAATTAATGTATTAAGTGTATTAAAAATTAATTATTAACTATTATTTAATTGAATGTTTATTGAATAATGTAATTATATTGCATACAAATATCTAGAAGCGATAAATACTTTCTTGACTTTGTTGATAGATAGGTGGGTGTGATAGATTAAATGAGCATGGTGGAGTGTTATGTACACATTTGGAGAAAGTTATCAAATAACATTTATTATACTTATGAGAATAAATACTTTTTATTTTATTTATTGTTGTTTTAATGCAAGTCATTTTATATTTAGTTTTATTTATTTTCCCAAAATATATAGATGAATGGAGTTGATGGATAAGGATGAGGTGGTTGAAGAGACTGGGGGAAGTGTGTATGGAAACTTGATAAATAGGGGAGAAGAAGAAGTAGAGGAGGAGAGATTTTTGGGAGCATGATGAGGTTGTAGAAATTTCTTGGAAGAGACAGTTGTGATATTTCTTTGAGCATTTGTGCTTTGTTGTTCTTAACATGTTCACACAGGCACAAAGGGCCAAGAAACCGAGGTTTCTTGGAGCTAGGAAGCCAGCCTTATGGAAACTCTAATAGTTGGCGAGGAGGATTTAAGTTGTTTCACTAAGACATGGGGAAAAGAATATAGGCATGGAGACTACATTACAAGCATTGAGCTTCTACAAAGCTGAGGGGAGGAGGTTATTTTTCAGTGATATTTTTGGTATTGATATTTTTGCCATAATTTCACAGTTCCTTAAATCTTAAAACTAACTCTACTTATTTCATCATGTTATTGGATTTATTATTGAGAAGTTGTAGAAGACATGTAAATAAAACAATGAAATAATGCTAAAACAAAGTTGTTAATGTTTAAGTATTTAAATAATGATTCCATTGCTTAGCATATTGTGGATGGGTGCTACATATAGCACCATCATTTTTACAGAGTCATACAAGCCTTTACCTTTCGAAAAAGTTAAAGGTAGAAATTTAAGTAGTAGTAGAAAGTTGATCCATTGTGCAGAAAGATAATTGGCGAGTTTACACCACACAACCATGAACCATGCAGGGATAGAGTCATTTACATTAAAAATTACACATTATACCACCTACCCAACAAGGGGTATAATTGTATTTTAATAAATATTCATTTTATATAGAAAAACCTCTTTAATTACTAGGGTGAAGATGAAAATAATATAAAGTATCCTCTTGCCATGAATTATGTAGACATGATACCATGTCTCATTTCCCAAAGAAATGATTTTTGGATGAATTTTAGTTTATTGGAATTTTCAATTTGATTTCTCCTATTTTTTGGTGGCCTCTAGGAGTACTATATGAGAGAAAATATGGTTAAAGAGTTATCTCTTATTCAAGGAAACCAACTGATTCCAATATGAGGATTGCATTACAGCAAAGTTTAACATGGGGATGAATTTCCTTAAGGAGTGTTTTGTGTGGCCAATGTAGACCCAATCACTGGGAGCAAGTTACTACTACACTTAGCCTTTATAGATGATTACAACATAGAGATTTGGGTGTACTTTCTTAAAAAGATATCTAAAACTTCTGACAAGTTCAAAGAATGTTAGAGAGAATTTTGTATTAAAATTGTGTGTGAAGTTTTGAAACCTCCAACTTTTCGAGTGGACACTAGGTGAGGAAGTAAGGGTAAATGATAAGCTAAGAGAAATGGATGCGAAGAATAATCAAAGTTTTATTGTTAATAAATTGAGTATACCAAAATTTGTTGGATTAAAAATGTTTAAGTATAAATTAAACTCATAAGAATTAATATGTATTATAGTTGTAACAACCACAGTAGATTCTGAAAACAAGAAACAACTATGAATGTTACTAGCTGAAGTGAAACATCCGACGAAACATCATCAATACAACATTCCTATGGCAACAAAATAATAATGCATTAATAACAATCAATGTGACACAAATGCCGACACCTCGACACCATCCATCCTAACATCAATAATCATGACACATGAGTAATCCTTCGCAATTAACACATAATCGACCACATTAAATCCAAGGCGCAAAAATCCTTCGAGTTAATCTCACAGGCACTGGGCAAGTCACCCAAGGAGGCATCCATCAACATAAATTTCCATTCTGTGGCTTTCGAGGCAGAAAGTCGATGCCATCATTTAATACGCATAAATCCATGTTGTAGAGGTATAAATTACTCGATCAAAACAACACATCATTCTGAACGTGGTGAAAATACGCTGCTCACTCTCGATCAATGGTGAAAATCTGGCCTTGGTTAAATAATCTCATAACCTCCATATATATCATTAATGGAGTACACAATTTAGTCAACTTTTAATAAATTCAGGGTGCAAGCCCAACATCAACGGTTATGCGAGGATCAAGGTAAACCTCAATACAAATTATGTGGCCCAAGAATCCAACGCCATCCATAAGCGTAAGTAGTGAATAACCAACAACTGAACATTACCTCAACTTTTCAATGAGCGTGATAAGTACTTGGCCACACAATCTTTCATACTTAAAAATAATTAAACGCGCACTAGGCCAACTCTAATAAATTAGCCACGCCCTAAGGCATGGGCGCGAGAGGATCAACCCATCCTACAAGACCTAAGGCAAGGTGGCGGGTAACCAAATTGGTTTTAACGCGCAACCTAAATAGTTGATCCCTTACACATCAACTTTCGAAATCAAAGGATGTCTCTCCTATAATATTACATAGCCAAGTAAGCTACAATTTGTGTCAAGTGTACTAAAGGTTCCAATCGGATAAATTCGCTCCACAAGTATTACCTAAGGAAATAAACTTATAAAAGTTGTGTAAGTAACACAGTCATAAACCAATGAACTACATTAGAATTCAGATACCTTGCATCACTTAATGTATATATATATATATATAAAGGATTAAATCAAACTTATGAATCTCATGTGATCTACAAGGTGATAGTTTGCAAGGAGACTGAGAAGGGATTAAGACTTGAAGAAACTATAACAAGGATAATAGGCCTGAAGAGGGATTAACTGAAGTAATCCTCCATTAATTGAGGTAAAGGGGGGTAAGTCACTCATCAGTGAACTGACATCCAACTGGACAGGCGAACCACTGGATGAGGTGTGTCCCTTCTCATTCGCGACTGCATTAAGTTCTGGGAACATCTGAAGCAGCGAGATGGTGGCCTCAGAGCTCTGAAGCTCATTGTTTCCAAGGGAACGTCATTCAATGCACCCCTCCTTGATCCAAGCAACCTATGTAAACTCATCCAACGATGGTAGGGATTAATAATAACCGCCTGCCAATAAATAATCTACCTGCTGTGATTATGCTTTGTTAATGGATAATCCTCCCATGAGGAAAAGTTTCATTAAAAAAACACAAAATATAATTGCAACCTCTCAAAAAATAGCTGGAACCGCTAATCAAAAACCGACTTACGAGTTTACATCCAATTAAACAAATTTTGAGTTGACACTGCCAATTCCTTTATAAAATCGAGGACAATAGAGTCTTTTAACTCACTAGGTAATAATTAAATCCATTTTTGAAAAGGCGGAGGTTCAGTTACCCAGGCGCAGCTTAACATGCATGGTGGAGTAGGAAGGGAATCCCGAAACACAGTTAATGAACGAGGACGACGTGAGCAGAGAAATCTCTAGATAGTGTGCCAGACCAAGCGTAATTCCTTGAAGACACACCGACTCTCTTAACTGCTACCTGGAGAGGCGTCCAAACTAGCGCGAGTATCGGTGACGGGAGACTATGTGCGAATTGATAATTCGTCGAGGGATGTTTCCCTTATCGTTCTCTGATAGACTATTCAATAGCTACAGAAGGAAGAAATGATCAGAAGCTCTGAAATTGTTCATAGTCTTGCAGGTGAGAGTGTAAGTAGCTTGTGTAACAAGTAAGAAGCGAAATCTTCAAATCCATTCTCATTAATAAGGCATTTTGATCAAGAACTAGCTACAGAAACCCGCATCAGATTTAGCATAGGTTTTCTCCACCACTACCCTAGGTGATTTAATGAGATGGGATCTCTTTTTATCAATACCAAGGATTGATGTAATGAAACAAGATTTCTTTGATGGTAGGTATCGATCAATAATTCTATGGTACAAGTGATCAACACAAGTGGTAAATTAGAACAATTAGATAATGACTATTGAGAACAATTAGAACAAAATTCTAATCAATAACAATGTGAGAGGTGCAACAACAGTCAGATGACAGCTACAGCGCAGAGTCTGTGATGCGTTGTATTTTCTGGTTTGGAGGCAGTGGGGTTATAGTAGGTAAATTTTTCCACTGAGACTGTAGAATACACAAAATAAAAATATCAAAAGTTTGATCCCTCGCCAAGAAAAACTCAGTTTCAAGTGTTGGTTTCATGGAGGGATTGTTTGATAGATGAATTTTACTGCTGAGAATTTGTAAATCATAAAATAAAAATATCAAAGTTTAAGACCCTAGTCAATAAAACTTCGGTTTCAAGTGTTGGTTTCGTGGAGGGATTGTTAACACTGCAAGGCATCGACTTCTCCAATTTTGGGACAATCGCTCCATTCGTGCCCAATCTTGCAAAGCTAATATAATAATTGGAAACAGTTTATGATTTGAATTAACAAGATGTATTGAAGTAATTCCTTCTTAGTAAAGAGATGCAGAAAAGGACATCGTAGTGGTTATCATCCATCCCAATGCAGAAGTTAAGCAGAATTCAACACAAAATTTTCCACAAATCTCAACGAAATTGGTCCAAAGCAAAACAAATTTCAACACAAAATTTGTACAATTTCGACATAAGTTTAACATCGAAATTCTGCAGTTTTTCGAAGAGAACACTACACAGAAATAAAAACAGGATTTAACATTGAATTCACAAATTTTCGACGAAAGCAGAATAAAAACAAAAATTTAACATCAATTCAAATTTTCGAAGAGATTCGCCTTGAACAAAACCTCAATTGCTTAGTGGAAGTACCATGAAAATGAATCCACAAAAAATCGAGTGGTTGTGTCCGCTTTGCGCATCCGTCCGCTCCGACTACACTTAAGCTGTTGAGACCTCACGTTTCTCCCAGCCAGTACAGAGGGTGCTTCTCCGTTAGCCCCTCGAGCCGCAAATGGTACACACACAAAATACCAGAGATGCTAGCTTCTCACATTTTCAGCCACCATGAGTCAAGCTACCACTCATTCTTGGTTGGGTATCCCAACTCCCACAAGAGAATTAGGTCAAGATAGAATTACAGGGGCCAACCTTCACCTTATGCAGACGTCATCCAGCACTTCTCCTCCATACATCATTTTTTATAAAGTTTCAAGTGATTAATTTCTCAAACCCTTATTAGATTCTTTTTATTTTATTTAGTGGGAAAAACCTCCCCATACACATGTCATCCGATCACCTAGTTGCACAAATCAATTTATTAATTAATTAAAATTTTCTATTTCCCTCACCCACCTAAAAGTGTTCCTAAAAATGTTCATCAATGTCCCATTATTGCCTTATAATTCTTAAATGACTTACACCTTACTTAAGTCTAGTTGAGTTCATAAATAGAAAGTTTAAAGGTTAGATTCCTTACTAAGTTAGACATTCCCCACTTTTCTTTAAGTTTCTAGTTTTTATAGCTGGACCATTAGCGGGGTTTGAAACCAAAACAACAAATTACCCCTTTATTAATTAAACTTTATTAAAATTTCTACTACTCGGTAAGCTATGCTGAATTTTATTTACCTCCTTCTTGTTACATGTCTAATTGGTTTTGTTCAAAGATTCTACTTAGACCTAGGTTTTAAAATTCACTAGGCAGCAGCAATTCTTAAGGGAAAATTTGTTATTAAACTTTACTCATCAGATCATTCATTTTAAGGCCGGTCCTAAGATTTAGCATGTTTCCATTTCAGGGTTTATTAACTTACCATGGTTAAAATTGCATTGAAGTGTTCCTTTAGGATGCACTACGTTCTTTAAGGGTGTCACTCACCTCTTTCCATTTTATTTACCTGGCATTACTTGCCCCAAAGGCACTCGTGCTCCAAGGTATCCTTCGCCTACTTGACTGGAATTTGGTAGGCAGTAAAACCCACAGATTAATCTCCATCAGGTGACCTTATTAGAATAAAGGTCTCTAAGGAACAAAGGACCTTGCCTTATTTACCATACCAAATCTTCGTGAGTGACTATCATAGTCTACCCTCCGTCATATGGTCGCCTACCGAACTAGTTAGTCGTTAACCTACAATTCGAACCCGCGGCGAGGGAGATGTGAGCTCGCGGTGAGGGTTCTTGTCGCCACATCTCTCCCTCAATGTCTTTGGTTTTTAAATTATTGTATTGCTATTTCCAAATGTGAGTCTGGTCGGAAAGTTATTGTTATCCTGCATCCATCAGCGAAACATGTCGTGATAACAATCAACATCATAATATCTATCATGTACATATGTCACATCAAAACATTCAAACCCTAGCATTCCACTCCCTGACCCGATCAGTCCAATTGGTTTCTCGATGCCTTGGCATCCTCTAATATCCATAGTCCCGCACACTCAAAATTACTGATCAATAGCATTTGTCGATATAAATATAACAAAATTAACATATCATCAGATCCACAATATCTCATAATCATAATCAAAACACTCAATCGTATAAACAACTGGATCCGCACACTTAAAGAGTCCTCAAAGAATAAGTCCAATCAAGTGTGCACAATAGCGATGTTACAATAGCGTAATCACAAGTGGTAGTGACAAGGTTGACTTGAAAATAAAAAGAATTAAATTAAAAATAAAAATGAAAGTGGAAGGGGTAATGAACAAAGTGTAAGATTATAAAATGATGGAGAAAGGTTAAGAAAAAATAGTGTTTAAAGGAATAAAGGATTAGCAAAGGAAAAGATCAATGAAGAGAGTTAATAATAAAACATAGAGATTTTAAAGGAGTTAATAGTAGAAGAAGAAAGTTAAATTGAGTAATGATCAAAGAAGGGGAGGAAGGGGATTTAGGAGAGATAGTCAAGTATATATTGGGATAAACTAAGGATATATAAGAGTTATTAACTTGAAAAATAATACTTTAATATTGGAGAAAATATTAAATGGGAGAAGATAATTGAAATAAAGGTGATTGGCTATGCAAGTCAAAAAATTTAAGGATAGAGCGGGTCATTAATGAAGGTTCAAGGGAACAAATATAAGAGAAAAGAGTATATAAATTGAAATATAAATACATTAGCGGAGATAAAAGAGAGGTTAAAAGAAAATAAGATATTGAGGTAAGGTTAAATAAAGATCACCAATAAACAAATGGGGATTAGGAAGATTAAGAAGGTAGACAAAGGAAAGGGGGACTAAAATTCGGGTAGTAAGTAAGAAATAAAAGGAAATGTTAAAGATTTTAGACTTAGCAGGAAGAGGGGTGGGTGTGTTTAAACCACAAGAGAAGCCCTAGGAGAAAGGAGATCGCGACCAAAGCAGAAGGGGAAAAAAGGTGAAAAATCCCGGTGAAAAGTTCTAGTGGAAATATAGAGGCTAGGCGTTGGAGACAAAAAAAGAAAATTTGGGGATGATTTCTAGAACGAGTTTGGAGGTTGGTATACAAGTATAGGTCTAATGGTCCATATGATTTATTGTAGGTTTCCACAAATGACTAATATTGTAACCATCTTCCTAGCTAAATGTATTGGAATGTGCACTGAACAAGAAGCTTCCTAGTATGGAGTTGGGAGGTAATGTAGAAAGAGTTGGGATAAGATTTTTATTTGGCTAGAAATCAAGTGGTTACAAGATTTTCATTTGGACCCACATTGCACCTCCCGACTCATATGAGAATCTCTAGAAATCGAAAAACATCACAATAAATTTAACCGTGAATATGATTACAAGATTAGCCATTCATGGAAACCTACCATACATCACCTAGACCATTAGACCTCTACATGTATCCCAACCTCCAACCTCTTTGTAGAAATGATCCCCTATTTTTGTTTCTGGTCTCCGACTTCTAATACGTGATTTCATTAAAATTTGTTTCACCTAAGTTTTTCTTTTTCCCCTTTCCTTGGGTCGTGGTCTCCTTTCTCCTAGGGATTCTCTTATGGTTTAAACCCACCCTCCCACCTATGCATTAGAGTCTACAATATTTTGCATGTGTTTCCTTTTTGATTCTTACCTACTACCAAGCCTTGATTCCCCCTCACTTACCTTTGTCCACTTCTGTATTCCTAATCCCCCCTTTGTTTGTGGTTATATTTGTTTTAACCTTACCTTGATACCTTATTTTATTTTAACTCTAGTTTATCTCCGCTACTACATTTTTATCTCCCCTCACTTAGATATTCTTTCTCTTATATTTTTTCCCCTTGAACCTTCATTAATGACCCGCTCTATCCTTAAACTTTTTGACTGACATATCTAACCACCTTTCTTTCAATTCTCTTATCCCATTTAATATTTTCTCCAATATTAAAATCTGAGTTAAACACTCTATGGGTGAGTGAAGCGAGAAGTTGGTGGGCGATAAAGTGGAAATGGGGTGATGAAGAACGTGGACTCACAAAAATAGGTGTGTATTTCTAGGAACACGCACACATTCATGATGTGACAGGTTTGAAAAACCCCTAGCCTCCACTCAACACAAAGCCATGTAGGCATGTTCCGAAGAACATGTGCACATTCTCAAGAACACGTGCACATTACTAAGAAACATGTGTACAAGAAAATGCATGCATTCCTAAAAAAATTGAAATAAAAATAGCGTGCACACATTCCTAAATCTACCATGAGTTGGTAAAGAACACATGTTTTATTATTAACAAGAATGCACATGCATTCTGTTAACATGAAATATTCTCTACCCCTCTCTCTCTCTCTCAATCCCTCCTCAATCCTCCCCTTTTCTTCTCTATCTGTTCCTCTCTCTCCCTCTTACTTTATACTCCCCCTCTCCCCCTATTTCTCTCCTTATGTCCCCCTCCTTCATCTCTCCTCTTTCCTCCTCTCTCCCCCACTCTATCTCTTTCTCTCTAAATTTCTTCATTTTCCTCTTTATCTCTCTCAATTCCCCTCTCTCTCTTTTGCCTCTCTCTTCCCTATATCTTTAAATCCATCTTTGACCCTCTCTCTCTCTCTCTCTCTCTGCTGGCTCTCTCTCTCTCTCTCTCTCTCTATATATATATATATATATATATCAGTCGATCTCTCCCTCCCTCTATGCTGTTATATCCTTCTCTCTATCTCTTTCTCTTGCATCTATCCTCTCTCTCTCTCTCATTGTATGTGTGCCTCCCCCTCACAGGTATGTCTCTCCCTCCCAACTTTGCCTCCTCTCTCTCTCTCTCTCACTTTATATCTCCCCTCTCCATCTCTCTCCCCTCACCCCTTGGTTCTCTCTCTCTCCTCTTTCCTTTGTCTCTCCCCATTCTATATATCTCTCTACCTCTCTCTCCTTGTTTATCTCTCTCACATTCCCTACCTCTTGGGTGACACACCTCTCTCTCCCTCCCTTTTTCCTTCTTCCCTCTTTTTTCTCTCTCTCACACAGTCTCCCTCTCCTCTCTCCCTTCCCTCTCTCTACCTTACCCCTTTTCTCCCCATTCTTTGTTGCTTGCTCTCTCTCCAGGATATACCATGTCATTTATCTTCCCATGTATGTGTCGCTCTATCTCTCTGCAGCTCTTACTTGTATCAGTCTCTTCCCCTCCTTTCACCTCTCTCCCTTTCTCCCTTGTTTCCTCTCTCTCTATCCCTTACTCTCCCCCCTCTCTCTTTCACTGCCTTCTTCCTCTCTCTCTCTATGCCCCATCTCTCTCTCTCTCCATATCCTTGCACCTCTCCTCTATTTCCCCCTCTCTCCCTCCATCCCTCCTCTCTCCTACATTTGCCCTTGTCTCACCCTCTCCTATTTGCATCTCTGTGTCTCCCTCTCTGGGACATCATGTCTCCCCCTCCTTGTTGTGTTTCTCTCTCTCTCTCTCTCTCTCTGCACACACCCCTCTCTACCCCTCTCTCTCTCTCTCTCTCTCTCTCTTTCTCTCTCTCTCTCCCCTCCATGGGAGGAAGGGATAGGGAGACAGGAAATAGAGTGGAGGAGAGAGAGCAAGAGAAAGGAGATGGGAGAGAGGAGAGGGAGATAAAGGAGGGGGAGGAAGGAGGAGAACAAAGCTGAATGAGAGAGATAAAAAACATAGGGAATTAAGGAAAAAGGGAGAGAGAGAGTGGAGATATAGGGGGAAGAGAGGGAGGAGAGAGAGAGAAGAGCTATGAAATGGGGGAGGGGAGTGAGAGGGAGAGGAAGTGAGAGCCTATATTAGGAGAGAGATATGGATAGGAGAGAGAGAGAGAGAGGAGGAGAATATTTAGTGAATAAGTAGGAAATAGGATGGGTGAAAGAAAGGAGCCTCTAAGAGGAGAAGGGTATAGAAGGAGGAAGGGAGAGAGAAAAGAAAGACAATGGGAGGGGAGGAAAGAGAGGGAGAGATAAATGAATTGAGGGAGAGAGTGAAAAAGGGGGAGGAGGAGAGAGGAAGATAGATTGGGGAGAGAGTGAGTGAGAGTGAATAGAGAGAGCTGAAGGTATGGAAGAAGAGAGATAGAAATTAGGCAAGAGTGAATGAAGAGAGAGATATTTGTAGGAGAGAGAGAGAGAGAATACAAAGAGAGAGAGGGGTGAAAAGGAGAGGGGTGATATATATATAGAGGGATAGAATGAGAGAAAGGGATATATGCATAGGGAGAGAGAGGGGGGAGTAGGGAAGAGGCATGATATATAGAAAGTTATAGAATGAGAGTAAAAGGGAGATATGGGTGGGAGAGAGAGACAAGGGGTGGGGGGAGAGAGAGAAGGAAGAGGAGAGAGTGTGGCAATGGAAGGGAGAGAAGAGAGAGGGAGGTGAGGAGAGAGTGGAGAGAGAGTGGGAGAAACAGAGGAAAGAGGAGGGAGGTAGAGAGGGGAAGATTAGGTAAGAAGAGAAAGAGAGGTAGGGGAAATGAGAAAGTAAAGTTATTTAGTGTAAGAGAGGGATCCAACGAGACATGAGAGAGAGACAAACAAGGTGAGAGAGCTGAGAGAGGTCAGGAGAGAGAGAGGGTAATATATAGGAAGGGAGGAGAGGGGTAGAAGTGATATAGGAGAGAGAGAGTGAGTGAGTGAGAGAGAGTTTGGGGAGGAGGGAGATATAGGGAGAGTAAAAAAGAGATGGGGAGGGGATATGGGAGTGGGGAGAGGGGTGGTATGTGGGAGGGAGGTGAGAGAGGGGGTGAGAGTTGGAATGGGATGGAGAGAGGAAGGGATGGAGACATAGATGATAAGAGAGAGGAAGGGGGTGAGAGAGTGATATGGGAGAAAATTAGGAGGTAAGGAGGGAGGATTTCATTCACCTTCTTGGCTTGTAAGTTTACCTTGATATCTCGTACTCCCATTCTTTCAAAGGTAAAAGGGAATGAACATAGATAAATAAAGAGAAAGAGTAGGGCTAGAGAGGGAGTCTGGGGAAAATTAGGAGAGAGAGGGAGGAGAGATCAATCGAGAGAGAGGGAGAGAGGAGGAGGAAGGTTCATTACCTTCTAGCAGCATGTTTACAACCGATATGCACCTCCCATTCTTTCAATGGAAATGTTCCTACAGTGCGCTCGAAATGGAAAACACAGGGTACTACGATTCCCGATTGTTTGTAGCTTTTCCTCTGGTCTGCTCCGAAATGGAAAACCTGGGAGTACTTCCCGATTCCCTGTTGTTTGTAGCTATCACAGCCTCTTGAAAAGAAACTCGAGCTTCTCTAGCTTCTCTTTCTCTGACAGATAAATTTTCCAATACTTCATCAACGAGTAAGAAGTTGTTCTGAATTATCTCTACCTTGGCGAGTAAGCTTCGCTAGGCTGCAGAAACCCTGCTCCAAATCTCCATCGCCTAGGCCTGGAACATCCCGATATCTATAACTTTACTTTCGGCGATTTCTACTCTAGCCTATAATTGTTCAACCAAGTCTTTTTGTTGGTTTGCTTGTATCTGACCTTCCTGAACCACCACCTCTGCTTGTTCGAGCTTAGTTTTTAGCAACTCTATCTCCTTTTTATCAGCCATCCTTACTTGTTCTATTCCTATGCTCGTTTGGTCCTTGGCAGGCTCCTCTGCCATGGCTAGTCTAGCTTCTAAGGTTTTGATGAGGCGATTTTTTCGCTTCAGCTGATTTTTCAAAACCTCGACTGAAAATTGGTTTGTTGTAGCATATGCCCCTAATGTCCCGGCTATGTCTATAGCAAACTAGTATTTCTTCTTGTCTTTCCCATCAGTCAACACTTTGTACTTCTTGGCTGTTGATCCCCCTTCCTGATAGAATTCTCTTTTTACCACAGCCTTTCTCTTCTTATCAAAAAAGAACTCGTTTGGAGGGAGCTCTTCCATCCTTATAGGTCTCAATTCTTCATTTAAAATCCACCCCACGTCTATGTTTCCCTGAGTTTACTGCAAGGGAGTAATGGAGGCGATGGGATCTCTGATTTTCTTAGCTAGTTGTCCTGGAGTAGTAACTGGAGTCTGCTTTTTCAGCGGCTCGAGAGTCTTTATCTCTGTTTTTGGACTCCTAGTTTGCTCTTCCCCGTCTTGGTGTTTTTCTTGGTCGGCTGTCGCATCCTTGGAGCCTTCAGCTTCTTTTTGTTTCACCTCTGTTGTACTTGGATTATCACCCCGCAATACTACGGGAAGACAACTGTATCGATGTTCTTGGAATTTTAGAACATTGACCCTCTCTTCGGGTGCCAGGGCTTGTATCCGAGCCAAAATCTTGGCATAAGATCTTGCACCTCAGAAAATGTCATCCGAAGGCGAATTCTCATGTTCGAACCTTTTGAGTCCGTAACTGGCCAAGTGATTACTTATGACCCTTTGCGGATCGTGATTCTTGAATTCAATATGAACCAAATTTAGGTCTTCCAGGGCTACTGCCTCAGCTTTAGCAAGCCCGAAATCTAACAAAGAATATGAATTTAAATGAACAGGAAAAGGTGGCCATACATTCTTTGAATATCCCTTAAGCTCCTTGCTTCTGACACCGATTACGGTTTGCCTAGCAACCTCACGACAAGCCAGCTTGTCGGGTATGAATAATGGTAATGCATGCGGGGGAACAAAAGCCCCGAAAACTCTCATATATGAGAATTCTCCTTCTACATACCAATCGTCTATATTGCTCAGATTCATCGCTATACTGTCTGAGATCCTGGGTGGCGGGTGGCCAAAAATAGTGACATGCAGCGGTACCATTACACAGTTAAAAATTTCATACACAAAATATGTCGCTTTATTCTCCCACAGTTTTGAATGGTAGACGTGGATGGGCTCGACCTATGATGGAGTCCAACTCCAACTCATTAAGGGAAAGGGAATTAGAAAACACACGACGTCCATAATGTACGCGGACATAAAGAATGAAGCAATCTTTCTGCTCTCCCTCTATGCCCGATACTCTGTAACTCAACTGGTCAAGCTATCAGATAGCATTTTCGCCTAATCGAAGGAACATCTTTCAGTGATTTTATGTATTAGAGGCACCCACTGAAGAAATAAATGTGTGGTGTCCTCTCTCCCATATAATCTGCAGGTCATCATAGCGACATATTTGAACTGTGGTTCCAAGGAAGCTATTGAATATATACCATTATTGTCTGCCCTGAACTTCGCAGGGTGTGAAACCAAATGTCTGATTAAACTGAACATAGTATTATCATATTGCACACATTCCTTTTGTTTGGAGTTCTCCAAGAATTCAACATCGTATGTAAGGTCTGACACGGTAGGAAACTTGTACATAGCCTGCAATTATTCAGGTCTGTAAGTCCCAATAGTTACTTTCTGTTCATTGATGATGGTTCTGGTTGGTATGTCCACATGGTCTAATGCCCACTGGACCATATCATAGTAAGGGAGCAGTCATGGCCTGGCTGCTACTTTATGCATTCCAGATTGGACAACGATCTTATATTTTGTGGTCATGTCATCTTTTTCATTGTCGCTGGAATCATCATAATAATCTACCAATTCGGACTGTAGAACATCAGAAACAAACGACCAGGTCTTGACAGAGTCCACACTTCGGGGTGTAGTATCAGTGACATTGTCTGAACCTTGTCCTGAAAACTCAACGTTGGCTTTAGATGCTTTTTGCGGGGCTATGGCGGGGGATCCTTCTTTATCTCTTCTACAGTAAAAATATGTATACATACAGAAATTAGTTCGCTGAGAAAAGTTTGTTCTGCGTAATATAGAAATGAATTCGCGATAAAAAATAACAACTTTATATATTTAACCATTTAAAACTCGGTACTTTTCAAGAACATAACGGTCAAATTGTGCTTAAATATAAATTTAGCAATAAAAACACAATCCTCACTTGTCGATTCGCCTTGTTTCTAATTAATGCCATAAATTTTGGCAGTTAGGAATGTCAGTTGGCACAAGGAAAAATTAAGATTGCCTCGTAGACTGTGCATTCATTAAATCACGAGAAATACTAGCTTGTCTCAATTAATCAAGTTTTATTGACGTTAATTAATCTTTCGGTACTCACTACATCGAGAGTTTTCGATTTAACCCTTTGAACCTCTAAGTCTGGAGATTGCGATGATTATCTTTAGTTAATAAAAAACGTAATTATGATTAGGCACTTAATTAATTACGTAATTATTTATATCGCAACTTCACAGCTCAGAGCTTCGAAGGTATAGCTTCTGGGAAGTTCGTATGCCGAGTTGCAAAATCGCGATATCGCGATGACATGTTTTAATTAAAATGGGGGATAAAACTAGATTAAGTCTTTAATTAATTATGTTTCTATATTTATCGTGACTTTGCAACTCGGGGCTTTGACAGTGTAGCTTTTAAAGGAAAATACGTCGAGTTGCAAATTTCCGACAGAACTTAACCGCGGCTAAGCTTTTTACCTTTATCATTAACGCGGGTTACTAAAACAAGAATCTCTTGGTTTCGACTATCGTGGTTACGACAGTAAGGCTTTTGTAGTTAGTCAACACCGAGACGTGAAACCCCGATGATGATTAACCATAGTTTAGAAAAATTTTACTTTCGCTACTGATCTAGGTAAAACTTTAAAGTGATTTCGCCGTTTCACTTTTCTGGACTTGTGAACTATGTGATCTATAACATACAACATACGGAATCCCGAGGTAAAAAGGGCAAAATCATTTGAACGCAAAGTAGAACTCGCCTTGAGAGTATGATAACCGCCACCACTTCCGTGATGAGACTTCAGAGATTTTGGAACAAATGAAGGAAAATTTGAAAACCATCTTTCAATTTCGAGCATTAAGATATGAAATTCAAAATAGGCTAAAAAACAAATGCGTCTCCAACATAGGCTCCAACTAGGGCTCCCGTTTTCCTGTAATATGGGAAGAACAATAGACCACGTGTTGATATTGGTTAAATGGAGTCAATGGCTTTAATCCAGTGAAAAAGTTCCTGAGAATAGGATACCGAAGGGGAAAGGGACTTCATTTTTTACCTTTGAAAATCTTTTCAAAACTCAGATACTTTTTAAACTTAGTTGTAGTCCCTTTCACGACTCTCTCCTTCCCATTACTGAGATCAGGTCTACCTTAAGACAATCAAAACAGTTCTAGGAAACCCAACAGATGTTGTCGCTATCAGCTTGCATCAAAAGAAAAAGAATATATGTTTTTAATCAGGAAGCCCTGTCTGAAAATGGGATGAAGATCAGGTTTTAAAAAGCATTGGTTACCAGAGTAGAGTGATATTCATGTATAACAACCTTACAGATATGTCAGATATTTCTTCATTGCCAGCGAGCCTATTCAGTATCCCAGTGAAGTTATCTAGGCCCTTTTACTAAATTTCCTTTCACCAATTCGGAATATATTTGTGCATTTAAATGCTGAGACGAGGGAAATAATTTCTGAATTTCCTTTCATCGTCTCTTGGACTAGATGGGGGAAATCATTTCTAAATTTCCTTTCACCACCTGTCTTATAACTTTATTTTTTAGAGCGTGAAGATGGGGGCAATCAGTTTGTATCAGGGTTGATATCTGTGTAATATTTTTCATTATAGGTCCGTCAACTTACTTTGATTACTCGGTACCAACCTTCCCTTAACTTTCACAACACCTTCATTCACAGGGAGAAAGGGAAAAAATAACTTTTTAGGGGTATTCTATTTGAGCAAGCCTCAATCCTCCGACCTGTTGAAAAACCTAGGAAAGTCAGGATCACTTTAAGCATCACTTTGTTTAGCAAGGGACCGAGGAGTTGTGAAGACCAACTTTCTTTCCACAATCTGGTTTGAATCTCTCGAGGTTGAAACACAATCTCTTCTCTCTACGTATGTACAAAACTGAAAGATGCTGACTTTTTAAAGCGTAAACCCGAAAACAGAAAAGGGTGACAGATAGAGATTTATGGAATGAAAAATAGAGGTAAAAAAATCAAAACTGACTCTTGAAAATCTTTTTCGGGGGCGCTTTACTTTGACTGACTGCTTTAATTTGAGTGACTTGTTTATTTTGTCTTGTTCTTTCGTAAACGATTAAACATGGAGATATTTTGGTATTTATTAGTTCAGACGATGTTGTTGTCTGAATGAGGTTACCTCAATTTTATTTGATAGCTCTTCAGAACAAGTCTTTTAGGACATCTCACCCTTACCTTATTGTTTCATTTTCTTTGTAAAATATCAAAAATCTTTGGTATCACCTGTTTAAGCCAATTTATTTCTGCCACCCAACTTTCGGTTTACTTCTCCTGCTTGTTTTTTTTGCAGATGGAATCCTGTAAAAGGAAAATACAAAGGTTATCGAGGGTATCTGAAAGGTGTCAAAAATTCACAAAAGAAAATCAGAATAACAAAGTGAAATGAAAAATATATATACATAAGTAAAAATTCTATATATGGATATACAAATCTAAAATTAAATTAAATTTATTTTTATTTATTTATCTATTATTATTATTATTATTATTATTTTTTACTTTATTTATTTATTTATTTTGGCGACTGTTTATCTCATATAATGCTTCAGATAACATCCATTGACAGGGGTGTTGAGGATTTCACCGTCTAGATTTTCCAGTAGGAAAGAATTTTTTCCTTCGAGAGTCGAGACTCTGAATGGCCCATACCAGAGGTGATCGAATTTACCATGTTTTGTTGCTTCTTCCCTCCTTACATCCCAACTTAATACTAAATCACCTGGGAGGAGATCTCTATCATTCGCCCTACGGTCAAATAATGCCTTCATGTCGTCTTGATACTTCTGCAACCTTTCATCCATTTCGACCCTATGTTGTTGAACCTCGATTAGCTGATTTATCCTCCTTGTGACGTGATTTGGTTCTTCTTTTTTATCTTTCCACAATTTCATCATGGGGAGTGCTAAATTTATAGGTAACACTGCATCTGTCTTATATACCATCTGAAAAGGAGACATGCCGATGGACTTTTTAGTGCCTATGTGATTTTCCCACAAAGTGTACTTTAAATGTACATGCCAAGACTTTTTGTTTTCATCCAACACTTTCTTAATTATATTGATCAGGCTCTTGTTAGATGACTCAGCTAGTCCATTTCCTTGGGGGTAGTACGTTGTAGAATGGCCAAGGATGATATTATACTTTTGGCAGAAGCTGATCATAGCCATAGATTTGAAAGCCTGGGCATTATCCGTGACTATCTTTCGGGGGAAGCCAAATCTTGACAAGATATTGTCTTCTAAGAAATCTATTACCATTGAGTCAGTTTCCCTTTTAGTTGGAATGGCTTCCAACCACTTGGTAAAGTAGTCTGTGGCAGTTAAGATCCACTTGTGTTGGGCGCTAGAATGTGGATTAATCTCTCCTATAAAATATAGCCCCCATTGTTGAAAAGGGGCTTCAGTTTTGATCGGAACTAAACGTAGTGCCGAGAGTTTCTGTTTACCTGCAAATAGCTGACAAGGGCTACAGGCTTGGACCTTGGCATTAATGTCTGAAAAGAGTTTTGGCCAGTAATACCCAGCCCTCAGAATTTTGTAAGCTATGGGCCTCCAAGCGTGATGTCCTCCAAAAACTCCTTCGTGAAATTCACTTATAACCCTTTCTGTTTCTGATTCGACTAAGCAGACTAACAAGAAACCGAGCGGGTCTTTCCAATATAGTTGATTTTTGGCAATACAATACTTAACCGCATGAAGCTTTAAAGTCCTGTCTTTTGATGGTGATAGTTCACTAGGGCATTTTAGAGTCAGTAAGTAAGATATTATGTTTCTGTACCATTCTGATGATACAAACTTCTCCTCAATCCTAATTGCACTTGTTGGTTCATCAAGCTCGTTTACATTCATATTTTCCTCATATCCCTGTAGGCGATTTATATCCAGAGCTCTGAGATTGGATTCGACCAAAAGTTTGGCCCAGCCTTGTCCTTTTATAAATTTTGTAGGTTTGATTTCTAGGTCAGATTCTTGAATCTTGGCCAACCATCGTCCTATTTTCCCGTCACTGTCTGGTTGTACCAAAATATCTTTCACAGAACTGGTCGATACGTACGCAATGATCTTGGAGTGTAATACATATGTTCTAAATGCCTTCAGTGCTTTTACCATGGTGTACGCTTGTTTTTCTATTATATCATATTTAAGTTCTGTGTCTTTGAGGCTCTTGCTGAAAAAGGCGATCGATTGTTCGAAACCCTCCTCGTTCTTTTGGAGGAGCACCGCAACAATCATGTGTTCGGAGGCAAATGAGAAAATAAAAAAGTCTTTCAGATAATCGGGACTTGCCAATACAAGTGCCTCGGCTATGACTTTCTTAATGTGTGCAAAAAACGCTTTTGCCTCTATTGTCAACTTTACTTCGTTGTTCTTTTTCAGCATATCTGTGATCAATTTTACAATTTCAACGAAATTTAGGATAAATCTTCATAAAAAAATTATTTTTCCTAAGAAAGATTGAATTTCTTTTACATTTCTAGGAATGTTTATAGTGTCTATTGATTCAACCCTCTTAGGATCAATCTTAATTCCATCCTTAGATACAACATGACCCAATAATTTACCCTCTTGCATGGAGAAGTGTGATTTCTTGGGGTTTAAGGATAGACCAAACCTGTGGCATTTTTCGAATGTTTGTTTAAGATGTACCAGATGCTCTTCGTCAGATTTGGAGAAAACTCTTAAATCATCGAGATAGATGACTACGAACTTATCCCTCTCTCCGATGAAAGCGATGTCCATATCACATTGGAACGTGGCTCCTGCATTCCTCAAACCGAAAGGCATTTTATCATACATGAATGTACCCCAAGGGTTAGTAAAAGCTGTTTTTTCTTTATCTTGTTCATTCATGGCAATTTGATTATATCCAGAGAAACTTTCAATCATAGAAATTATATTCACCCCAGCTACCCTTTCTATCACATGATCCATTTTAGGCAGTGCATAGTTGTCTTTAAGAGAGGACTTATTCAAATTTTTGAAATCCACGCACAGTCTAATTTCTCCACTCTTTTTTTTGACTGGGACTAGGTTTGCCACCCAGTCAGAATATCTCAGAGGTACTATAATTTTCGCCTCCAAAAGTTTCTTCACTTCTCTCTCGACCAAAGGTAATAAAATGGGGTTAATCTGCCTAAGCTTTTGTCTAAAAGGTTTGACCCCGGGCTTTAAAGGTATCTTGTGATCGATCACGACTGTGTTGTAGGTTCTTAACTCGTCGTAAGACCAGGCGAAAACGTCTTTAAATTGTATGAGTAGGTCCTTATACTTGTCTTTTATTTTAGGGGGGAGGAGTTTAGATATTTTAACCATCATGGATTCTTCTTTGTTCCTATGTCACAGTCCTCAACCTCTTATGGTTGGGGTTGTAAGGTGGATTTTACAGGTATGTCGTTTTGATCAAACAATCTTTCCAGAGGGATCAGTCCCTTCAGAATCTGGTTATTTTTTAGGACCAGCATACGATGATTTGTGATTTTGTCTTGGAAAGCTTGAGGATCCTCCCCTTCTTGCATGATCCATATCTGGTCATTTTGATTTTCTTGATTTGTGTGAGTTTCGGAAAATTCACCTACTGCTTTAAGAAACTTCTTAATTTGTTCATCATCCTCAAAAACCTGCCAGTGCTGGATATCATCTGGTATAGATGGTCTATGTCTTATATCTATGTGATACTTCAATTTAAAGATTGTAGGAGGAGTGAAAGTTGAAGCCACTTTATATAATGGATCAACATGTAATTTTTCTGCGCGTGGGATGAAGTGGACATTTACAGACGAGAAAAAGTTTTCCATCAAATCCCAGGCACAATTCATGTATGATCTTAATATGGGATGCTTGTCTTGGTACTGTCGATTTATTTGTTTGATTATTAACTCTGCATCTCCGTATACCTCTAGGTTATTTATTTTTAGCTTCCTGGCATCCTCTAACCCTAAGACCAAGGCTTCGTATTCACATGCATTGTTAGTATAATCTATATCCCATTGCAGTCTATAAGAAAAAGGAACAACAAACTTTTCTTCATGAGCCACTAAAAACACTCCTGCACCAGCCCCTTCGCAAGACGAGGCACCGTCAAAAAACATTTTCCAGATACTGGTGCTACACATATCTTCGGTCATGTAACCTGACTCTTCATGCTCTATATCATTTTCCTCTGTGCAACCATATAAACCGTCGTCAAAAGATAAGATACAATTTCCTAAATCTTGATATGCAATGTAAATAGGGAAATTGTTCGGATTTTGAGGGTCGCTTACTGTATATGCTAACCTCGTCTCCCTATACAACCAAGTAAATTGCCCACCAAATACAGGAATTGTGGCGAACATCATATCTAGTTGAAGAGAACCCCCCATATTGGCTCCCCATGACGTAGACAACAGTAAGACATACTTGGGGGGAATATCTGCAATAACCACATCCATCAAGATACTCTTAACTTGGACCTGTGCCAGGGTAACTACTAAATCCTTTATCATTCCCATACACTTAACTCTTCTTAAGTCAAAAGAGTAAAGATCTACGTAAGGTCTGGTGATCTGTAGACCCAATTTGTCCATAATAATTTTAGGCATCACGTTATGGGAGTCTTCGGAGTCTAGCATGCAATTATGTAGAAATTGATTGTATACATTTAAGGTGATATAAAAAGGAGCAACAATATCTTTGGCCCCTTCAAAATGTGGACCAAAAGTGATTTTGGGTTTATCATCTTCCAGGTTTAAAACATCATATTGGCTTCCTAGCTCTGAGACACCTATCACTTTGGTAATCTGCTTTCGATAAACTAGGTTTTTCGCTAATTCTACCAGAGGAATTGGTATCTTAATTTTATTTATCTCGTTTTCGAAACTGAAAACTCTGCTCACCTTGTCTGTTTCTCTAGTTGGGACTTTTCAATCCTTCCTTTCTGACTTATTTGTCTGGACCGCTTTATTACTCATGATCTTGGTTGAAGGTGTAATTGTATTAGTTGTTTCGGTTTTTTGTGTTTGGGTCTCAACTTTTCCCACTTTGAGTTCTTGTGTGTTTACTACTTTCACTTTTCTATTAGGTAATAGGGTTTCTTTCGGAGTAGGCTCATAAGTTTGACCTCTTGGTAGAATTTTATTAGATTGATTAGTTGAAATGGGCTTACTCTTAGATCTCAAGTTATACTTAGGTTGGACCTCGGCCATTATCATTTCGATTTCTTCTTGAGAGCTACAAAGGTCAGTATGATCTCGTTCTTCAACCTTAACCAACGATTGTTGAGTGTTTAGAGATTTTTCATAATCTTCTCTAGTCAGATACGGTTGTGTGTAGTCATCACCGAACTTCGTGACATCATCATCTGAATCTCCGAAATCTTGGAGATCATTCGCTCCTATAAAATTTTCATTCTTTAGGGGAGTTTGTATTTTTTTATCTTCATTTTTTATCTGTCTTTGCTGGTTTGGGGGGTTGGGATTCCTCTTGAAATCCTTTCTGGCGAAAGAATCGAATTTGGCCTTTTCTAGCTCCATTATGGATATTTTATTAGACAGTTCCTTTATTACCCTGGCCATATCATCTACTTTGTCATCTGTGTATCTATTAGACCCTGATGGTTATGCTTGTTCTCTAAAGCATTTAGTTTCTTTATTTCCTGCTTCTACTTTACCTTTTAACTTACCAGAAGCCATCATATTTGACTCAATTTCTATAGCGTCATCTTGCATTTGGTTTAGAGTATCTCCCCTTCTTTCCCATAAAAGAAGTGCAAAATCTGGTTCGAAATCCCCTGCGAAAGTTACTTTGGCTGCGGGTTGGGACAGTTTAACCTCGCCTGGAATTTTGTTATACAACTTATTGAATATTTGAATAAAATCCATAACTGTTTTTGAATTCTTTTTTCTTAAAGACCCAAACTCGGTTAAATAATATAGGTGATCCTTTCTTTCACCCCATTGTCTAAGGAAAGCATCTTCCAAGGTGTCATAGGACAAGATAGATCCTGCGAGTAGACTATGAAACCAAGTTCGAACCTGACCTTTGAAGTTTTGGACGAGAAGCCTCGAATACACATCTTCATGTTTGATACCTAGGATGTCTGCGAATTGATCAAAGAAATTTATGTGTTCGGTTGTGGTCAGATCTCCTTCCCCAGTGAATTTTGGCAAATTTTTTATATAATTTTTGGGAAGGTTGTGCAGAGGAACGAGCAATACGAAGGGAGCGTATCTTGCTGCCACTTTAGCAAAAAATTTGGGAGGGGAGGCAGGCCCTTGGCCTCCATCTCCTCCCCCAGGGGCACCTCCACCTCCTCCTTCGACAACCCCTCCACCTCCTCCTCCGATGGTTGCCATCATTATTAGTGGAAAGTTGTAAAGGGGGTTTTGGAAGATTAAAAGTGAATCTTTACTTTCTTTGCGGGGTGAAAAATATGAGGATGACTGGTGAGGGATGTGAGGGCTTGGCTCTTCGGAATTGCAAGATATTTAGTCAGGGGACCAACGGCTGTGGAAACTAGATGTGTGAAATATTCTTCGAGACTACGTGAGGTAGAGAAATTTAACTAAAGGGTTGACGATATATCGACAACAGATGAATTTTCTAGAGGACTTTTTCCTTTGTGTACTACAGAGGTTATCGAACGAGTTTCGCTTCTAACTTCAGAGTCGTTTGATGTTAGATATTTAGTGTCAAAAAGAGGGCTGCGTGAAGTTGAAGGTTCAGAAGAACTCGTGGTCTTCAATTGTGGGTATTTAGGTTGATAGACTTTAGGGGTCGGCTTAAGAGAGCCTCTCGCCTTTACAATCTTCTCAGGATCGGTAATGGGTGTGGTATGTTTACCATCTGGATTTTGCCTGGTATTCCTTCGTCTGGATGCCAGCTTATTAATCGTGGAGTTGCCAAGTGAAAGATTGGAAAGCCTTTAAAAGGTGTGCACTCTTTGTTCACTATCAAAGGGTGGCACTTTCAATGAACAAAAAAGTATGTCATTTTCCCAGGGAAGAAGATTTCGTAACTTCGGTCCCTGGCAACGGCGCCAAAAAGATGTTGTTCGAGAGTCTGTACTTAAGGCTTAAAAGTACAGTGTCTAGGCATCCGAAAGTGAGTAAAGGGTAAATAATGGAAGAAAAGTCAACCTTCGGCAAGGGAAGATAGGGATGATTTATGGGTTGACATTGTCTAGCTTCCAACTGTTCCTGGATGTTTGTATCCCATTCAATCGTTGTCCATGAACGTTCGAGTTCAACCCGTGTAATGGATGTTTTAAGAATAGTATCAAAAATATTTAAGGCAATATGTGTTTGATCTGATAGTCCAGGTTCGATATTAGGTTGTCTTGTTACAGGGACAGTCATAGAGGAACAAAAAGATAGGAAAATCTCGGGAGAAATTTAGGTGATGTCTCAATTTCAGTCGTATAAAATAGAGTTTACAGTTCCAGGAGCAAAAATAGGGTACAAAACAAAGGCCCTTTCCTGTAACTGAGTTATATTTTAATAAAGGTGTACGAAGTGGGAGAAAACATTAAGTTGTCTATCATGTAAGGCTCCAATCAAGGGAGAATCTCACTTATAAACAAAAGAAGAAAAATGTAAAGAAATAACCCAATGAAGCATAAAATATATATAGAAATCTAAAGCATTGACTGGTCTTATACATGTTGATAGCTGATACAGAGGAAAAACAGTGAACAATATAGAAAACCAAAATTCATTCACTATAGTAGAGGTTGTACTAAATTATAGCGAAGCATTCATTAGATACAAATATGAAATGAAATGAAATATGAGATACAAGGAAACAAACTCATAACACAGTCGTGATGGAATCGAGAATCTTCGCATTTGCTTTATATTAACACTCAAAATAGAAAACCTCTATTACAATTGACACAAAAAGGTCCAGCCTCTTTTCTTTCTTTATATGGTATATTTATAGAGTTTTACATAAGATGGAATCTCAATCATTACAAGATTTTCAGTTATGATAAGAAGGAGAACAATCGTTCCATTTCTTCATCTCTGTCTTTATTTGGTACTAGAAGCTTGTCCTCTCGCATGCTCGGTACAAGTGACACATCTTTCCACCAACCGAGATATCAACCTTGACGGTTCCGCTTGACAGTTGGCCTCAAAAGAGTAACAATCTCGGGCTAATTGCGGCAACCTTTCTTCCATCTATTGGTCTATGATGTCAATAGCACATAATTGCACACTTGGTTTAATCATACATTTATCTATTTGAACTATGTCTGCCATATTTACTTGTGAGATTTCGGCCGAATCTCTTTCTTCTTTTTCGTTTATATCAAGAGAGATTTTCATTATATTCATTTGACTCAATGTCTCAGCACTGCCTTCACTATCAATACCTAACATATTACCATCTATAGATCCAAAATCTTCTTCAAATGATTTCATTACCTTCTTGTCTTGTAGTTTACCTTCTGATAAACTATGCTCCCATTCTTTCAATAAAATATTTCCTCTGGTCTACTCCGAAATGGAAAACCTGGGAGTACTTCCCAATTCCCTATTGTTTATAGCTATCATAGCCTCTTGAAAAGCGACTCGAGCTGCTCCAGCTTCTCTTTCTCTGACAAATAAATTTTAAAATACTTCATCAACGAGTAAGCAGTTGTCCCGAATTATCTCTACCTTGGCGAGTAAGCTTTCCTAGGCTGCAAAAACCCTGCTCCAAATATCCATCACTTGGGACTGGAACATCTTGATATCTATAACTTTACTTTCGGCGATTTCTACTCTAGCCTGTAGCTATTCAATCAAGTCTTTTTGCTGGCACGCTTGTATTTGACTGTCCTGAACCACCAGCGCTGCTTGTTCGAGCTTATTTTTTAGCATCTCTATCTCCTTTTTATCGACCATCCTTTCTTGCTCTATTCCTATGCTCGCCTGGTCCTTGACAGCCTCCTCTGTCGTGGCTAGTCTAGCTTCTAAGGTTTTGATGAGGCAATTTTTTCGCTTCAGTTGATTTTTCAAAACCTCGACTGAAAATTGATTTGTTGTAGCATATGCCCCTAATGTCCCAACTATCTCTGTAGCAAACTCGTCTTTCTTCTTGTCTTTCCCATCGGTCAACACTTTGTACTTCTTGGCTGTTGATCCCCCTTCGTGATAGAATTCTCTTTTTACCACAGGATTTCTCTTCTTATCAAAAAAGAACTCGTTTGGAGGGAGATCTTCCATCCTTATAGGTCTCAATTATTCATTTAAAATCCACCCTACGTCTATGTTTCTCTGAGTTGACTGCAAGGGAGTAATGGAGGTGATGGGATCTCCGATTTGCTTAGTCAGTTGTCCTAGAGTAGTAACTGGAGTCTGCTTTTTCGGCGGCTCGGGAGTCTTTATCTCTGTTTTTGGACTCCTAATTTGCTCTTCCCCGTCCTGGTGTTTTTCTTGGTCGGGTGTCACATCATTGGAGCCTTCGGCTTCTTTTTGTTTCACCTCTGTTGTACTTGGATTCTCACCCCGCAATACTGCGAGAAGATAACTACATCAATGTTCTTGGAATTTTAGAACAACAACCCTCTCTTCGGGTGCGAGGGCTTGTATCCGAGCCAAAATCTTGGCATAAGATCTTGCGCCTTGGAAAATGTCATCGGAAGGCGAATTATCATGTTCGAACCTTTTGAGCCCGCAATTGGCCAAGTGATTACTTATGACCCTTTGCGGATCGTGCTTCTTGAATTCAATATGAACCAAATTTAGGTCTTCTAGGGCTACTGCCTCAGCTTTAGCATGCCCGAAATATAACAAAGAATATGAATTTAAATGAACAAGAAAAGGTGGCCATACCTTATTTGAATATCCCTTAAGCTCCTTGCTTATGCCATCGATTACAGTTTACCTAGCAACCTCACGACAAGCCAACTTGTCGGGTATGAATAATGGTAATGCATGTGGGGGAACAGAAGCCTCGAAAACTCTGAGATATGAGAATTCTGCTTCTACATACCAGTCGAATATATTGCTTATATTCATCGCTATACTGTCTGAGATCTTGGGTACCATTACCCAGTTAAAAATTTCATACACAAAATATGCAGCGGTACCATTACCCAGTTAAAAATTTCATACACAAAATCTGCTGCTTTGTTCTCCCACAGTTTTGAATGGTAGACGTGGATGGGCTCGGCCTATGATGGATTCCAACTCCAACTCATAAAGGGAAAGGGCATTAGAAAACACACGACATCCATAATGTACACGGACATAAAGAATGAAGCAATCTTTCCGCTCTCCATCTGTGCCCAATACTTTGTAACTTGACTGGTAAAGATATCAGACAACATTTTCACCCAGTCAAAGGAACAACCTTCGGTGACTTGATGTATTAGAGGTACCCACTGAAGAAAGAAATGTGTGGTGTCCTCTCTCCCGTATAATTTGCAGGTCATCATAGCTACATATTTGAACTGTGGTTCCAAGGAAGATATTGAATATATACCATTACTGTCTACCCTGAACTTTGTAGGGTGTGAAACCCAATCTCTGATTAAATTGGACATAGTCTTATCATATTGCACACATTTCTTCTATTTTAATTTCTCCAAGAATTTGGCATTGCATGTAAGGTCTGACACAGTAGGCAACTTGTACATAGCCTGCAGTTGTTTGGGTCTGAAAGTCCCAATAGTGACTTTATGTTCATTGATGATGGTTCTGGTTGGTATGTCCACATGGTCTAATGCCCACTGGGCCATATCATAGTAAGGGAACATTTGTGGCCTGTCCTCTACTTTATGCATTCCAGATTGGACGGCGATCTTAGATTTGGTGGTGAGGTCATCTTTTTCATTCTCGCTGGAATCATCAGAATAATCTACCAATTCGGACTGTAGAAAATCAGAAACAAACGATCAGGTCTTGACAGAGTCGACACTTCGGGGTGAAGTATTAGCGACATTGTCTGAACCTTGTCCTGAAACCTCAACGTTGGCTTTAGACGCTTTTCACGGGGCCATGGCGGGGGATCCTGCTTTAGCTCTTCTACGGTAAAAATATGTATTCATACATAAATTAGTTAGCTGAGAAAAGTTTGTTCTGCGTAATATAGAAATGAATTCATGATAACAAATAACAACTTTATATATTTAACCATTTAAAACTCGGTACTTTTCAAGAACAAAATGGTCAAATCATGCTTAAATATAAATTTAGAAATAAAAACACAATCCTCACTTGTCGATTCGCCTTGTTTGTAATTAATGCCATAAATTTTGGCAGTTCGGAATGTCAGTTGGCACAAGGAAAAATTATGACTGCCTCGTAGAATGGGCATGCATCAAATCACGAGAAATACTAGCTTAGCTCAATTAATCAGGTTTTATTGACATTAATTAATTTTTCGGTACTCGCTACATCGAGAGTTTTTGCTTTAACCCTTTGAACCTCTAAGTCCCGAGATTGCGATGATTATATTTAGTTACTAAAAAATGTAATTATGATTAGGTTCTTAATTAATTACGTAATTATTTATATCGCAACTTCGTGGCTCAGAGCTTCGAAGTTATAGCTTCTAGGAAGTTCGTATACCGAGTTGTGAAATCGCGAGATCGCGATGACATGTTTTAATTAAAATGGGGGATAAAACTGGATTAAGTATTTAATTAATTGTGTTTCTATCTTTATCGTGACTTCACAACTCGGGGCTTTGACAGTGTAGCTTTTAAAGGAAAATACACCGAGTTGCAAATTTCTGACAAAACTTAACCGCGGCTAAGCTTTTCACCTTTATGATTAACGCGGGTTACTAAAACAAGAATATCATGGTTTCAGCTATCGGGGTTATGACAGTAAGGCTTTTGGAGTTAGTAAACGCCGAGACGCGAAACCGCAATGATGCTTAACCGTAGTTTAGAAAAAATTTACTCTCACTACTGACCTGGGTAAAACTTTAAAGTGATTTCTCCATTTTGCTTTTTGGGACTTGTGAACTATGTGATCTATAACATCCGACATACGAAATATCGAGGTAAAAAGGGGAAAATCATTTGAATACAAAGTAGAACTCGCCTCGAGAGTATGATAACTGTCGCCACTCGCATGATGAGACTTCAAGGATTTTGGAACAAATGAAGGAAAATATGAAAACCATCTTTCGATTTTGAGCATTAAGATATGAAATTCAAAACGGGCTAAAAAACAAAGGCAGCTCCAACATAGGGGAGGCAATATAAATTATGAGCGAAAGAAAGAGAATGTGGGGGGAATAATTTTACACACCAAAATGTCACATTTTCATTTCGCACCCTAAGTGTCACAAAGTGATGTATGCACCTCA
Organism: Picea sitchensis; assembly: GCA_010110895.2. NCBI lineage: Eukaryota > Viridiplantae > Streptophyta > Pinopsida > Pinales > Pinaceae > Picea > Picea sitchensis. Next base: position 51,115 of record SNQJ01S0031034.1, on the reverse strand, counting down.
GTGAGTGTCGCATGCATTGTCGCAAGTGTCGTGTTCACCTTCCCAAGTGTTGCATTCAATTTGTGAGGTTTTTCCACCCCTTGACACCATTAAAACAGTCGTTCATGACCCCTAAGTCATATGGGAGGAGGAAACCCATCATTTCTAGGTCAAAACACAACTTTTCCTTAGAAAATTTGACCTTTTGGGGGGAATTTATGAAGGGTGGTTCCCCTTGCCCATGTATAGGGATTATTTGTGCTCACCTGACCATGTGTAGGGAATGTCGGTGCTCCCCTGACCATGTATAGGAAGCACCACGTTTAGTCAATGGTGCCTTGTCTCTCACTTAGGGTAAACTCCATTCTTGTTGAGGGAAGAGGGGGATCTCCCCCACCTATTTCTATGGACCATCTCTCTTAGATTGAGTTTGTTATGTTTGACCCCCATGCCTTAGATTCACTTTAAGATCTGATCCAAACCTCAAGGAGACATATCCTCAACCATATCCCTCATTTTCTCATGGTAGTTATGCCTCTTAATCCTATATATTGAGGGATTTCCAAGGTGAAATAAAAGGAGATTTCAGGTATGAAACCTTTGATCCTGGAGGAAGTAATCAGTCCATAATACAAAGTGCGACAATTTGGAAGCATTTTTGCAGGATATCATTTAATAAGGTCCAACAATTTTCTAATTGTCGCAAGCTATCATTATATCATGTGTGACAACTGTTGTTTAAATTCGCATAAAGGTTTTTTATGAATGAAGAATCTCCCTTTTGGAAAAATTGAAAAAGGAGAAGTTGAATTTAAATATGCACAAAGTTTGAGTTAGGATTTCCTTGGTTTATTATGCACATAATACAAACCATACGAAGGGATCGAATTTATGAATGGAGAATCACCTTTATTGAATGAGTATGAGTGGAGGATCATTTTTCATGGTAAGAGGTGGACATTTTATTGAATGGTAAAAGGTGTATTCTTTAAAAAGGGTCTTTTATATTGTTTGGATGAAACCTATTTTTTTATTATTCAACCTTGAAATATATAAGAATATTCCTCCATAAAAGGAAGGCTTTATTTTATAAGAAGTTGTTTGGACGATTTTTTGTGCTAATGGTGAAGATGCAGATTTCTAAGCTTGAGGTGGATAAATTCAATGGTAAGAATAGCTTTGCACTATGTAATCTCAATATGCGAGATCTACTTGTGCAACAAGGATTGCACAAGGCATTGGATGGAAAGATAAAGAAACCAACAAGCATGAAAGAAGAGGACTAGGAAGATCTGGATGCAAGATCTCTGAGTACTATCCGTTTATGTTTGGCAGATGAAGAGTTGTTTAACATCATTGAAGATGAGACAACAAGAGGTTTGTGGAACAGACTGGAGAGTCTATATATGACAAAGTCTTTGAAGAACATAATCTTCTTGAAGAGGAAGTTATACAACTTGCAGATGAAAGAAGGTAAGAAAATTGTTGATCACTTGAATGTTTTCAATACTCCGATTTCTCAATTATCTAGTATGACTGTAATGTATGAAGATGAGGACAAGGCGGTTACACTACTATGTTCATTGCCTGAGTCTTGGGAGATGCATTTTTTTATGAATCTCCTTTTATATAAAACAAACATAGTAAAAGATGAAAGGTCCAAAGCATGACTGGTAGCAGAAGGGTATTTGGAAGGTATTGATTTCCATGAAAGTCTCTCACCAGTTGTTAAAATTTTGTTTCTATTCATGTTGTGTTAGCACTAGTTGTGTTAGTACAATTAGAAGTTAAAACTATTTTACAGGGAGCTTTTTGGATAAGGCGATGTATTTGGAACAACCATAACGATTAGTTCAGAATCACAACAAAATATTTGTTTGCAAACTCAAGAATCATTATATGGCCTGAAGTGAGTATAACCATTGTGAGCCTGATTTTACACGAAGTGAGTATAACCATTGTGTTTATGGTATATTTATTATCTTGGCATTAAATTTTATGCTTGTAGCAAGCACAAGCATGTTTGATAACAACAAGTTAGCTAAGTTGGCTAAGATGTTTTTTATGAAGGATCTAGGAGTAGCAAAATAAATATTGGGCATGGAAATACACAGAGACAAGAAATATGGTTATCTTGGTTATCACAAAATAAGTATGTGGTGAAGATACTAAGGAAATTCAGTGTGAATAATGTGAAACTGGTAAAATCCCTTTATCTTTCCATTGTAAGTTCTCTTTAGGTTTATGTCCTAACTGATGAAGAAGAAAAGGGTTATATGTCTCAAGTATTATATGCTAGTAGTAAGTTTGATGATTGCGATAGGAAATGGTTAGCATTTCACATGCAATTTGTGTTGTCAGTAGACACATGACATAACCATGTGAATAGCATGGAAATTGGTGCTCCAAACATATAAGCACAAGTATCACCTACAGTGGTTGCAGTGATTTAGTCTGTAGTTATGATTCATGAGATTTGGACAAGAGGAGACCTGCCTTAGGTTATGTCTTGCAATAATACAAGGATATATTCAAGGGTAAGTTTGGACAAGTACGGGATGAGGTGTTATGTGGTGGTCAAAGTGTTGTGCATTTGACTAACAATCCAACGTATCAAAATGGACAAGTGCATCGATTTATAAGACATGTTACTAATGGAGGAAGAATGGTCCATACAGGAACGAATTGTGCAGACATGTTCACATAATAGTATTGTTTGAGAAGTTGTGGAGTCGTGATGGTGTTTGGCTTCTCTTGGTTTGCAGGAAAGGTGATGAATAAATTTAGGCATGATATATCAGGTAAATTATTGTCAAGGTGGATATTGTTGGAAACATGCCAATGAATTTCCCATGCGGTCACATGCACATGGATGCAACTATATTTAGATTGTGCATGAATGCACTCTTCAGTGAACAGGTTGTGTATCTATGTGATCTATTTATCAGTTCATGTAATTATGTGATAGATGTTATATATACGAGTATACCCATAGAGGTGAAAGTGCAATGGAGTGGAGTGTGTGAGAAAGATGCAATATTGTGGAGTGTGGTGTGTGTGTGGTGAGGAGATGATGGTTGTATGCATGTGTTGGCTATTGTAATTATCCCTAATAAGAATACCAATTATCATTCGGTTTCCACATAAATCACTAGCTCAATTGTGTGATTAATGTTCTCGGTTTAATCTTGGTTTTGTATTCTTTGCTATTAGAATCTTGTTACTTTTTTTCTAACAAGGGATTACTTGGAATTCTTTAGAATATGCATTAAAAAAAACATTCCAAAATCTTCATAATTTTGCTTAGGGTGGAATTTTTTTTGAAATTGAAATAAAAAGAAAAGAAAATTGTTTTTAAAATTTTAAAGTTTGTTATGATTGAAAGTTTGTTATAAACCTTTTATTAAAAATATAATTTTGGATTTGTAATGTTATTCCTTTTATTATAAAAAAGAATTCAATTTTTTTTATACCTTTGTTATAACTTAATTTTATAATCTCAACAATTAATTAATATTTATAATTTTAGCACAATCTAGCCCCTCTTAAAAAGACAACCATTGGAGTTGCGCAATAAAGTTGTTGCAATTTGATGGAAAAGATTTCATAGAGGTTTCTTATCTTTATGTGTCCTTTCCATCTTTCGTTGGAAATATCGTAGACCCACTTAATGCCTTTTAAGATTTTGTGGATTCCTTTCTCAATCATCACAGCTCTTGCAGAAAATCCTCACTTTCGTAGCCCTTGCAGAAAATTCTCACTTTGAGACTTTCCCTCATCTACGACATGGATTCATTGAGGGAAAGTGAAGACACTTGAAATAACTTCAACAATATAAGAGAGCCATCATACGAGCAAGTGAAGACACTTGAAATAACTTCAACAATCTAAGAGAGCCATCATACAGGCAAGTGAAGACACTTTAAATAACTTCAACAACAATCTAAGATCATTTTACATGTTTATTCTCTCAGTATTTATTCAAAGGGAAATGAATAAACTTCTTGTCAACATGATAACGTAAAATTAGTTTGAAGCAAGCTTGTTTGCCTGGCATGTTCAAATTACTTTTTAGAAATTTCTTAAACATTTGGATACCTTTTGAGTTGTTGTTTTATAGCTTTTATATTTATGCAGAATTTTTAAAGTTGTTGCGTTCCTCTTTCTTTAAACTTCAAGATCCATGTAGAGATGTGATTTCTTGTAGTTGAGCATCATGTATGTTAGTTTGATTGTAACAATTCTAGCCCAGAGTGTAATGTATGCAAGTGTTATGCACAATTTGGACATTGCATAATTTGAGTATTAGATTCTTTTAATGGATTGATTTTAACTTTGTGAATATTGTATGTCACACGTTATGATTTTTAATATTTGAAAATGTTGGTAATTGATGCAGTCTTGTGAATCATCTGACATGATGAAATCTATAGATATATATTGTCTAACTAAATAATGCATGTGAAATGCGTGAGCAGTTTTCCAAAATAAATTGTCTTCAATCAGGAGCAACTAACTATATGTTCTTGTAACAACCTCCTAATTAAGGACAACTACTCTGACAACAGGTGCAATTTTTTTTTGTTTTAACCATGTGTGTGCGCGTGTAGGAGGGGGAACAGACACACTGAACTCCACGTCACCACTCGACAACCAACAAGACACAAGTAAGGCGAACACAACAAGACGACCCAACATATCACAATGAAAACAAAAAATAAACGCCCCTGGACATAAGGCGTGCAACTAGCATCTATAAGAAGAAAATGACACCAGTTGTTAAGTACAGTACCGTCACAGACATATATACTAAGCTACAAGATGTGTCTAACTCCCGCCTGACACCAGCAGACCCAACACACAGAAGGCTTACCAACCCAGTACCACACTGATTTTAAGAACAACACCCTCCCTTACCAACTCAGAAATGATTCTATGGGCTTAATTCCCGAATCATTTCAACATGTGAGTTCATCTTTAACTCTAAAAAATACAATTCCATTATCTTGATCAAAACACATTAGATTTATATCACCTTAACTTTGCGCAATAACATGCACCTTCAACAATAGGTGACCTACATAAAAGTACAGCTGCAATAACCTTTCCATAATGACAACCATGGTATATCTTGAATCAACTAACCTAACAATAATCCATCACAGTAAATCTACCATAACCTCACCACGATGACAACATCATTTCATATTTAAAATCAATTAACCTAACAACAACCCCGGTCATTGGAACTACCTTATCCTTACCACAATTGCCATAACTCGAACACTAGCCTTATCATGAGCACATTGTAAATTTATTAGTTAGCCATCCTAATTAAATGCCCTCCATTACCAAGAAACTTTAATTAATAATACATTCCCATTTACTGAATCCACAATATGTTATGGTACTTAGTTCCAGGGTCCTTACATGTAACGAGAGCTAGTAAAAGGAAAAGGGCATAATTGTTCTAGGTTTTTCCCTTGTAACTTATCCAAAAAAACAACAACATATCCAACTCTAAATCTCACTTAAAAAGCGACCTTTCTCTCTAATATATTACTCAATCCATTACTTGTTTAAAACCAAAACATTTATAATATGTTAAACCAAAGCATTCATAATATCATAAATCCACCATACCAAGTCCAAATCAATCATTATCAAACTGATTCAACAAACATTTACCACCACATAGCTTTGTTTAATAATGTAAATTACCTAGGTAATTTGTACAACCTACTTAAAAATATAATGAAAAGTAAACGTTATTAAAATATGTGAAGAGTTGAACAAAATTCAATGAGAACAGTATCTCGAAATTGTGTTCTAAATCGTTTTCTAATATCCCCGCAAACCGCATCTCTAAAATACTGAGAGTCAACCTATTATTTTCTAGATAAATATTTTGTTGCGAATAGGATGAATCTCCATGAACAGGATGATTCTACATTTCCGATACAACCATACAGTCGCCTAACATGTGAAGTTGACCCAGTTTAATAAGCCTCGGTCAAACTACATTTTAAATATTTAACTACATATTTTAAATTTTATAAAATTTTATGACCATTTAACACCATATTAAACGGCAGCTATGATTACCATTTAAAACAAAGTTAGCACAACAACTATTAAACCATTTAAAACAATACTACACGGCAGCTATGATTACCATTTTAAACAATATTAACACAACAGCTATTAAAATCATTTAAAATAATATTAAACAGCAGCTATGATTACCATTTAAAACAATATTAACACAACAACTATTAAAATCATTTAAAACAATATTAAACGGCAGCTATGATTACCATTTAAAACAATGTTAACACATCATCTATTACAACCATTTAAAACAATATTAAACGACAGCTATGATTACTATTTAAAACAATATTAACACAGCAGCTATTAAAATCATTTAAAACAATATTAAACGGCAGCTATGATTACCATTTAAAACAATGTTAACACAACAGCTATTATAACCATTTAAAACAATATTAAACGACAGCTATGATTACTATTTAAAACAATATTAACACAGCAGCTATTAAAATCATTTAACACAATATTAAACGTTGCATAATCATGACCATTAATCGTTTACCTATCATAGGATCATTGCAAAAATAGTTACGGGTGAAAATACCTTTATGTGTCAACTAACCCTATTCGTTTCAGGAATGCAACAAACAGTAAACTAGTTTTAAATTAAACTGCTCATAGAACCGTTCGCGCAAGAGAATGCGCGCTGTGGTAGCTAGAGGCCCCCCTCCCTCGGTAAACAATGCACACAGGCCTATGCAAAACAAAATTAGCACGCCTAGAAATTCATCAAGGAACAAAAACGCCCACAGTCTCATAGAACGAATGACCGCTACGAGTAAAATGGAATGCACCAAAAATGTGTGCGTCCAACAGAATGGATCCTTTCAATTTCAAGAAGACAAGGGTCTAAGCAATACAAGGAGATGCCCATAATAATAACACCAGGGATCTAAATAATATTCCAGGGCACAAAGGAGACGCCCAGTCACAAGGTAAACGCAGGTCATGAATGAGGGACGCCCCGCAATCAATAAAACGCCCAAAATGTAAAAGCTGAGAAACCCACCCAAAAAACAAACGCACACTGTATATAATGCCCAACAATAAAATGTGTACCCACTGCAGCAAACAAAAACGCCCCCGGTGGTTATAATACGCCCAGGGTAACAGAAGGAATCCACTGAGGTAAAACAAAAATGCCCAATATGATTATAAACACCAGTGTATCAAGGGAAAAACCCTACGGCAGCAAGACGCTCCCTGTGTGTAAAAATATGCCCAAGGTAATAAAAACGAATAACCAATGCAGTTTACAGGGACAGCCTCGAAGGAGATTTCCAGAGCTGATTACCAGCGCTAATCTACAGAACATACCCCCATTTTTTTTTCTTTTTGCAGCGTTTAAGGAACGAGGAATGACATTCACTACAACACAATCTAATCTTAGCAGCAAATAACTAAGTATTCTACTCTACTGAAAGCATGAACATACCGTTGCCTTGATGCTTGCCGGAATGAACATGTGCTCCTGTCGCTCCTGCTCCTGCTTGCCGACCGCAAATAACTCACCGGTACCTCCCATCCAAACGCTAGGGGTACTCTCCTTCCCCCTCAACCCCCCGAGCCACAAAGGGGCCACACACATCCCAGACAGTATCCTAGCTTCCCAGCTCGCCTCCAAGGCTGAGCTACCACTCAAGTCAGCTGAGAATCCCCAACTCCTACAAGAAATCAGTCCAGTCTCTAGTCTGGCAGCATAAC
>SNQJ01S0031033.1:100554-123970 GCA_010110895.2 Picea sitchensis | reverse complement strand
GAGTGTTTGAATAATGGACAAATGGTAGTAAATACTGTGCATGTTCTTATTGGTTTAAAAGAATAAGAAATGGATATAAATGGTTGGAATCATTGTGCATATTTCTATTGGTTTAAATATATATATATATATATATATATAGCATTGGAGTATAAATGGTTGAGGCTCAAAGGGTTATTATGGTCATCCTATCGATCGCAATATTATGACTGTTATATAAAGTTTATATAAAGCAAAGGCTGTTGTAATTGATTAGTTATGTGCCTATAGATTATTGTTTGGAAGCCAGCAAGTAATATGTAAAGGAATTAATAATTAGATGGTGGTTTTGAAAAGTGAATATTGATTCAATTGTGGATGTCTGAACAGAGATGTGTTTGATTGTTTAATTTGATTTATTTTTATATGAACAGTATCCATATTATGTCCATGTCATGCTACCACTTTTCGTTCATTATATCCCCTCATAATCCCAATTTCATTTATGACATCCTTGTTCTGTAAAATAAATTAAAAAGGTCTGTGTAATAGCGACAAAAGAGATAACACAATAATGGTTGGCAACTGATATTTTGGTATTTTATTACGCAATTAAATTATTTAATTAATTGTTGAGCAGTATTCATGTCTTTATCCCCTCTCATTATACCACATTTCTCTCATTACACTCCCTCCATAGGTCCCATGAACCCTATCACCCCCTTCTCACTTGGCGATTATTAAATGGTTTGTTATGGATGGATTTGCATGTATCTCGTGTCAATTTCTGAACCATTTTTTAATTCATGCAAGTAGAATGCCATGTATGGTTTATTAAGGGCTTTCTTACTAACGAAATGCTGCTACAGGATGAATTTCTTCAGTAGGGGCAGCCATGGAAGAAATAATAGAGGAAGGGGAAACTGGAACAGAGGGCCTAGAAGGCCTAGATTTTCCATTCATTTTGATGCTAATCCCTAGGAATTGAACCAGTTGTTCCAAGATGGGTTCTTTAACTGGATCGGGAAAGGAATAGTACAACCTTGACCAGAGAGACCCCCCTTCCAGCCTCATAACATCCATGGAATTCATGTTCCTCCTCATGTGTCCTTGCAACCAAAAGTCCCTACAAATGATGGATGGCAAGAGATTGTCAACCCGGTTGTCTCTCACCATCGTGGCTGGCCCAATTTTTCATTACCTACTCCACCACATGTCAATCCTAATGTCCATATTTCCCATTTCGATTCACCTATTCAATCCTCACATGCTAGTAAAAGACTTAAAAGTGATGTCCCCCATGTGCAAGATAAAGGAAAACTTCAAAGTTGTTGCTTCCCCTTCCTCTCCCTCAAATGACTCCTCAAAATTTGTGTCCTCCCGCATGCATTTGAAGGATGATTGTTCCCATGTAATCAGTGAAATACAGACTCAAGGTTCAAATCAACCACAGGCTAATTTCAGGAAATCAAAGGTGGATAGCAGTGATAAAAGAAAAAAATTCTCTCAGAGTGGCAAGTATGGCTTTTAGTTTATGTGTTTTTATGATTGAGTTGATAAAGACAGTGGTCTGTAGAAAGTTTGGACAGCAAGCTCTTTTTTGGATAATGTGGACAATGTGGATATTTCTATGTTTTTGGATATGACTTAAATTATTTCTGATATTTAAATATTCAATTTTGAAGGTGTCTAAGGGAGTTATAAGGGTGGCATGTGTTGAACTGATTATCCATTTGTGTTATATTTTATAATTTGAAAAGAATAAAAGACAGGAGTCACAAGGGGACCCACCTACCTAGTTATTATTAATTAAAGACCCTTAACTATTATTATTATTATATATTTCTCCTAAACTAAATTAGTTAAGTCAAACTAACTTAACTTAAGAAAGTAGTTGAACTACTTCAACTTATTTGGAAAGTATAAAGGCTAAATGAGAAGAAGAAATAAAAGGAGAATAGAAGGAGAAAACAATACTAAGGTTTTCTCTTTTTTATTTCATGAGATAGTTCATTTTGCATTCATTCTTGAGTTTATTCAAAGCCTAATTCTCTTTTTTACAGCAAGGTCCTATTGTAGACAACAAGGTTCAAAACTAAATGAAATCATTTAGATGCTTGTTTTAGAGGTGTTGATCCATCCTTGATAATCTTTGTATTCTTGTTTGTTTTTGGATTAAGTTTCATAGTTGATAAAGGATATTTTGCATATTCAAATTGGCAGCAATTTGTGGCAAGTTGATCCAGATTATAAATTTCAGTTTTTACTTCTTGTCAGAGTCCTTTTGTATGGTTTTCATTGGGGATCTCTAAATTATACTTTGGTCCATGCCCTCACAGGATTTTGTAAATAGAAAAACACTTTTGATATCTCAGAATGGAATAAATCGGATTGTTATTCTGTCTCATTTGTGTGTATTTATGACTTGGTTACTTTTGCTTTTTGATCTCCATATTTTCTTTTTGTAATCTATATACATTTCATAAACTAAAATAATATTTTATTTTATTTTGCAACATTCTTTTCATTAATAAATCAGTCTAAACCCTTGTAATTAATACTTGTGGATTGGGAAAAAATATTTTTGAGGCTTTAAAGCACAGGGTGATATTCCCGACTATCTTGTCCTATCCAGGCAAGATTCAAAAATGATTGAGTAAGGTAATTCATACCTTTTCCTAAACATTTATTTGGCTACCATATTGGGGAGATCTTTCATATCTCTATGGTTGATTGTATTCGTGATTATCATTGAATATTTCTACTTTCAATTCTTTGATTGTTTTATTTTCTTCATGACGGTACCTGTTACAAGGCAGCCCAATATTGAGCATGGTCTAAAGACCAAACCAGCATTTCTTTAACTTTATTCAATACCATCTTAGAAACCGCTAACACCCAGGTTGAGCTTGAACGCTTGTGGGAAGTAATTGAACAAGACATAAGTGTTCGAGAACGTTGGGAGGCCAAGCAAAGGCATCCTAGGAATCAACTATAGCTTTCTTTTTCCTAAAGTTTTGATCTTCTTTTCATGTCCTTAAACCCTAGCATATCTAGGAGAAGGAGAGGTTTATCTCCTGAAATCACCCCTATCGTTGAAATATGAAGAAGAAACTTTATTTTTTCAACCCAACAAGGTACACTAAGGAGAACTTTGTTTGATTCAGCTAGTTCATATTTCTCTCCCTTACCCATCATTCACAAAATGGCATTTGTGGGTGGCTCTGGTGGCACTGGAGGTGTTTCTTAATATCAACTTTCATCCTCGTCGGTGATTGGTAGCTTGTATAGCCATCAAGTATTTGTCCAATATACTACCAACCCCACCAAGGTCATAAAGAAGTATGGAATTTTTCAATTTGAAGAAGATGCTACTACTACCCCATTTCATGTATCCTCTCCTATGAACCTAGCATCTGCTACTCGCCCACTTCTAAAATTCAAAGAGAATGTCTCTAGGTTTTCAGGAAATAACACAGTCACTACAAATGAACACTTGGTGGCATTCTCCAATGCTTGTCACAATATAGGAGCCAATGACAATGATACTTGTATGTGCTTGTTTTTCAACTCTCTCGAAGGGAAAGTAGCGGCAGATTTCTTTGATCTCCCGCCCAAGATTCTTTCCACTTGGGAAGAGTTAGTTTATTGGTTTAAATATACTTATGGGAAGTCTAAGAGCACAGCTGAACGATTACGAGAATACAATAACATTGCATACAAAGACGGTGAGACTATCAAGTCTTTCAACCTACATTTCACCAAGTTGTATAATCAAATTCCCGAACTTATTCGCCCTTAGAACCAAGCCTCTTTTATGCATTAATAAAATTTTCTACCTTCCCCTTATCGTCATAGGCTTGAAGAGAAACCTATTGACAATCTTGGTTCCGCTTTGCATACTTGTCCAGAGTATGAAGAACAGCTGGAAAGAACAGGTCTTCCCAAGGGAGACTCAATTAAACAGACGGATGTGTCTGCCCTCTTATATCTTGTACAAGATATGAATAACCGAATGATAGCATATGAGAAAAAAGGAAATTTCCCTTCACTTACTCCTGGGGCCTCATCTTCCTCTTCACCATCTTTTAGGAATCCCAACTAAAACAACCTTCATCCCAAAGCCATCATGCCTCGCAGTTGGTGTAACTTTTGCAAGTAAAATCACGAGGAAAGTACTTGTGAGGTAAATAAGAGTGCCAAAGATAAAATCTTTGGAAAAAGGCCTGAAACTACCATTTTTTTTCTATATTTCGCAGAACTAGAGGATTTCATGATCATAAACACTAGGAATAAATCCTATACTTCAAAAGGAAAATATGATCCCTCTCATACTTCATCTATCCCAAGATCATGTTTGCAAGTTGTTGTTGAACAAGTTACCAAAACTCCTGACAGTCAAGGAACTCCTTCCCCTCTTCCCTCTTCCAAATATAACATTCTCAACCAATTGGATAATATCAAGGACGATGCTACTCTTCTCAAAATGGTTTTCATCCCTGAGCAACAAAATCATCTGAAAAATTTCATGGAAGGAAAATCTTCCACCATAACCAATCTCTTTGAAGAGGTAAAAGAAGAGGATTCTAGTGTAAATAAAGTAGGTTTAAATATCTTTAGACACTCTATAAAAAAATCCCCCATTTTTCATTTCTTTAAAGATTATGGACAAAAATTCCCATTGTTTCCTAATTGATGGTGGTTCGGGCCCAAGCATAATGTCGAAAATTATTATGGAAGATCTAGGATTGTCTTGTACCAATGAAAATGCCATAAGCATGCTCTCGTATAATAGTCTACAACAATCCACCATAGGTGAAATCAAATATGTGACTTTGTTTTTGTGCGCACATCCTGAAATAAGGACAACCCTTAATATTCATGTAATTGACATGTCAGTAAGTAACTATTCAATCATCTTAGGAAGAGACTAGAAAGCCTTGACAAGTGGATATCTTTCACTTGACGAGACACACTTATCTGTTCCTCAGAATGGAAAGAACATCATAATCCTAAAGGAGGGAATAATTTCACCATATATAGAAAGCATTCCACAGCCTAATGTAAATTATGTCGAGGAGGACTTAGGAGTGTACTCCATATTTTTCGATGAGTATAACACTACCTTGGAACAAATTGACCTGGAGGATGGAATGTGGCATATGCACTTTTATGGATCATGCTCCAACAAAGGTAATGGAGATGGAATTATCTTGTACTCACCTGTAGGTAAAATTCACAACTTTTCCTATAGGTTAAAATTTTCTTGCATAAACAATGTCACCGAATTTGAAGCATTACTACTAGGCATTGAAAATGCCTATAATTTAGGTCATGGTCACCTCACAGTTTTTGGGGACTCTGAACTTGTTGTAACACTTGTACGCAAAACATATTCTCCTAGAAACAAGTTAATGAAACACTACACCCAAATTGTTTGGGCGTTTATCTTGAACTTATTATCTTTTAACATCACTCATGTTAAAAGGGAACTGAATTCAATGGCTACCAGGTTAGTTGTTTTTTCAGCCTCTCTTACTCGGCAACTTCTGCCACAAATACCTTATTTTACTTTTCAATATTTATATCGTCCCCATATCCCTGACAATGTAGAGTCATGGCAGGTCTTCCCTAGTGATGAAAGCATCTGTTCTTTCATACAAAATGAACCATATAATCCCAAGGAGATTATATCCATGGAAAGAAACAAAATTATAAAGGGCTTGACTCCTCTAGAAATTTCATTTCCATCGAGTGATGTAGAAAACAAAGAAAAGCACAAATAAGGGGAGACAAAAAGGAAAGTGGGTGAAACCATTTCCATGAACATTGGGACACTCTATTCCCCAAATAATGTTAAGATAGGGGCCCAATGTACTGATGAAGAAAAGTCGAAATTTACTAAGTTACTTCGTTAATTTCAAGATGTTTTTTCTTGGTATTATGAGGATCTTCGTGGTTTTGATCCTACTCTTATACAGCATGCCATTCCTATCAAGGAAGTTATAAAACCAGTTAGGAAAAAACAAAGACCCATTAACCCCGCACTAGAAGCAACTATTAGGAAGGAGTTGGAAAAAATCTTGAAGGTTGGGATAATTTTCCATGTTAAGTATTCTGAGTGGGTTTCCAATTTGGTTCCCATTCAGAAAACAACTGGTCAGATCTGACTATGCGTTGATTTTTGTGCATTAAATAGAGCGAGCATAAAAGACCATTTTCCTCTCCTTAATCTGGAAATGATTTTGCAGCAAGTTGCAAGGTCACAGATGATGTCCTTACTTGACAGTTTTTCTGGTTATTATCAGATCAAGGTAAAAAGGGCATATAAATACAAAACCACTTTCATTACACATTGGGGCACATTTCCTTATGAATGCATGCCTTTTGGCTTATCTAATGCAGGTTTCACTTTCCAAAGAGATATGTAAATAGCTTGTGATGATCTAATCAGTAAGATTATTCAGATTTATCTTGATGACTTGACCGTATATTCAAAGAACCAATTGTATCATTTTGGTCACCTTATAAAGGTTCCCATGCGATGCAGGAAATTTGACATTTCTTTAAACCCTTCTAAGTCTATTTTCAGCGTTACCAAGGGAAATCTCCTTGGGCATATTGTCTCTTATTCAGAAATAAGCATAGATCCTGATAGGATTGTTTCTATTCTAAACCTTCCTGCACCCACTTTGAAAAAGGAGGTTCAAGCCTTTATGGGCATTATCAACTTTGTTCGAAGGTTTGTTCCTGATTTTTTTGTAATGGTCAAACAAATTCACAATATTCTCAAGCAAGATCGCTCCTTTTCTTGGACTGATGATGTCGAGAATGCTTTCGTAAGGATTAATAAGGCAATCAGTTTTTCACTAGTTTTGGTGAAGCTGGATTTTGAGAATGAGTTTATTCTATACATTAATGCCACAGAGGAAGCAGTCTCTATTATCCTCGTACAATGTGATGACCAGAATAACAAAAAACCAGTAGCCTACATGAGTCAAATCTTATCAGATGATGAATTCAAATATTTGTATATTGAAAAACATGTGTTCGCTCTTGTTAAAGTTGTGGAGAAATTTCGCCACTTTATCTTAGGTAAGCACACATTGGTAAAAGTCCCTTTACCTGCTGTCAATTTTTTGCTCTCACAAACTTATCTTTCAGAGAAGCTTGCACATTGGCTTGCCAAGATCCAGGAGAATGATTTAACCATCATGACTTCAAAAACCATTAAGGGACGTGACTTAGCCCTTCACTTGGCTCAACATGCTAAAACAAGTGAAAAAACTGATGAACAAGATAGCCCTTTGTCAGTAATATTTTACATTGATAGTCAAATCCTTCCTATAGTTGAACATCCCTGGTACAAAGATCTGGTGTATTACTTGCAAAATCAGAGATGTCCAGATAGCTTAGATAATCATCAAAGGAGAAGGATTTGTCTTGAATCTTCCAGATATGTCATTTTAGGAGACTTCCTATTTAGGAGATCTATTGATGGTATATTACTTCGTTGTGTAAATAATGAGGAAGCACATAAATTGTTACAAGAAACCCATGGATCTTCATATTCTGTCATTCATGTGGGTGGCCACTTTTCTGCTAAAACTACTGCTTTTAAAATTATCAGAAAAGGGTATTATTGGCCTTCAATTTTTTTAGATTCTTATAACTTTTCAAGATCTTGTGACAAGTGCCAGAAGTTCGCTCAAAAAGAACGTCTTTCTGTCATGCCTTTGAAACCTGTCCTCCCTGGCTTTCCTTTTTCAAAATGGGGTCTGGACTTTATCGGTCCTATTAATCCTTCATCTTTAGCAGAGCAAGTTTTCATCTTGATAGCCACATATTATTTTACGAAATGGACTAAAGTTGTCCCACTTAAGCATTTGCAGGATGAGCATGTTATTTATTTCCTTGAAACTAATATTTTCTCCAGATTTGGCCTTCCTTTAGAGATTATTACAGATAATGACCCCGCTTTTATTTCTGTTAAGCTGACTTGATTTCTAATTAAACTGGGAGTTAAACATTTTACCTCATCAACTTATTACCCTCAAGGAAATGGGCAAGTCGAGTCTACTAATAAAAATCTGGTTAGAATTATCAAGAGGCTCATTGAAGATAAGCCTCATCAATGGCACACTCTCCTCACTTATGCCCTTTGGGAATATTGCATGACTACCAAGGTGAGCACAAGTTGCACTCCCTTTCATCTTGTTTATGGTCAAGAAGTTATTCTGCCTACCGAGCTAGAACTTTCTTCTCTACGGCTGATGCTACAGATTGAAGAATTGAATTCTTCTAATATACCTCAAAGGATAAATGCATTGTTGGATTTAGAGGAACAAAGGATGTTTGCCTTGGAGAACATAAAGAGAAGACAACAAACCGTGAAGAAATATTTCAATAAAAGCGCAAAAGTTGTCAGATTTAAGGTAAATGAGAAAGTCTTGCTTTGGGATTCAGCTCATGCTGATAGAGGAAGGCATTCAAAGTTTTGAAAGTTATGGTTGGGTCCTTTTTAAATCGCTTTTGTCCTAGGCACAAATTCTTATCTTCTAAAGGACTTGGAAGAGCAATTATTTTCCTATAGCACCAACGGTTCCCACTTGAAACACTATAGGGAACCAGTTTGAAAGTTAAAATGTTGTATGGAATTACTTGTGTATTAGATTTTTCGTTTCACTGATTTTATTTTGCTTTGTTGTTTTATTTTTCTAATGTTTCATTTCTGTTGTTTTTCTTTTACTAATTTCTTTTCTTTTCAAAAATAAAATTATGGATCAGTTTTGCCACAGCGATGTTATTCTGCAAGTATTGTTAATCAATAAAAATAAAGTTACACAGCTGTCATGATGTCCCTCCATGAAGACATCATTGAAATTGCTATATGCTTTCAGTACTATTGTTAGATAAGATATTTGGTTTTCCATCCCTATTTTCTTCTTTCCTTTTCTTCCATCCACCCGAGATTCAAAAAGAGCACACCAAAAAAAATTCTCCTTAAGGAAAATAACGCTTTCACTATGATTAATCGAATGTTATGCATACAAGAATAAGCCCCTCATATGTAACACTTTTCATGAGTTATTCCCAAAATCTCGAATCATTTTTTTTCCCTTAAACCGCCTCACTTCCCCTGTTGCATAATCATTCTGATCTATAATTACTTGATCTAATGTTTCACCTGGTCTACGAAACCAAACATCCTGAGTTTTTAATCTGTTGGAAACAGATTTCCCTTTGGAGTCGACAGTTTGTTGACGCTTAAAAATGCAACGATGAACACTATGCTCGCAAATGATTTCCAAGCTCTATTAATTATTTATATTAATAATAAACTAGTAGGTGGGAACCCCTTGTATACTTATGGCGCTATGATGGATATGTTGCACTTATATTTTATTTGCTATTGTGATGGTACCAGCACAGTATTCTACAGTTTGATGTTTCAAATCATGGTTTAGAATGTTATGGTGACATGATATGGTTGGTTGATTGATGCATGGCACTGGATGGTTTTGATGACCACTCTCAAATTATGTTAAGGCTTCCCTATGGATGAAAGGATTATTATAAGTTTTGTTTTGATATTGTAATTAAATATGGCATTAATTGATTAAGATGATCTTGATAAGGGATGATATTGGAGCTCGTTTGAATTAAAGAACTATACCCAAACTCTAATGTTATGTACTATTGTGACAAAATGAGGGTGCACAAACCCTTGCTACTATATTTATGCGCCTTGTTGTATGTTATATGTGGATGCACATGGGGTAACATTATAGCATATTGTTATTTTTTTTTAAAGGTTTGACATTACCAAGGGTGGTGCACTATGCAAATGGGATATGGCAATGAACATATGGTTGATTAAATGCTTAGTGTTATTGTGAATTGGTTGGATAGTACATTGAATTGAATGATGTTGGGGGGAGAAGCGATGTGCATTTATTGCACGTCACTCAAACACCCCTTGAGCCCGTCACCCTAGTCATTCTTGCATTTTTCTTTTTGGATCTGGTGGTTGTTGATGCTCCGCATTGCTCGATCGTGAAGGAGGCATACAATCTAGATTCTTCCTCACGCAGTATTTTCCAGGTATGGGTTCGTTACTTTTTCCTCATTATGGTTACTCTACCCTTTAAATCAATTTTTGGTTCAAGATTGCTCGTGGTCTGTGTGTTTCTTAAGTTGTTATGCGATTTTTGAACTGTGTATTGGTGTTGTGTCTGTGGTTTCTTCTGGTGATTATTCTGGACCATTGGCATTTAAAAAAAGAAAAATGGTTTTGCTCTCCTTGATGTGTTTAATATTTGAATGTGTTTATTGATAAAATGGTAATGAATCATGCTCGGTCGGCTTGTGTTTTGAGTCTAGCTTCTTTGTGAAAATTGATTATTTTTATTTGACAAGCTCTGAGCTTTGCGCATGGGTGTTACAACTGGTCTCTGTGTGTAAGATTTTCCACTCCATTTTTGTCTCTGTGGTTGATATTTTTTGATCCTCTAGGTTGCAATGTGAGTTGTTGAAATTTTAAATATTTTCTTGCCTTGACTTGGAAAAACCCTGAGCTATTAGCTATCATAGTGTTTCTCTCACTAACACTATTACTGGAAAAATGGCATAGTTGGGTTTAACATCACCCAAAAATTTTAATGGAAGTATTATACGTGTTTTTGGTTGGGCATGGGTTGTGCTTGGACGCTCACATTACAATGTTGTTAAGAGATTTTCTTCTTTTCGTTCCCTGTTGGAGGTGGTTGACTGTCATTTTGGTAACCCTCACACTCAAGAGTATTGTTACAGGTTATATGTTTGTGGTAAATTTTGAAAGGCACGAGTTGTCTGCGATTTTAGAGGATTTAATCCTCTGATCAAACCACCTGTTATTACCCTCTACTTGTTGTGTTTAAACACTACATACAATCTTGATATCTTTTACTCCATTCAAGGGTAAATAAGCATTGTGTGTGCTTGGTTGATTAGGCACGATTTGGTTTTGTTCCTCATTGGGAAATTTTAGAAGAATTATGTACATGTTGATTTAAGTGAAGCTTGGGCTCAAGAGTTGATGTTATTTGTTGAATGTTATTCGAATCAATTCTTATGTTGATTATATTTAAAGGATACATGTGTGTAAATGGATAGGGGCCTGATTAAGAGTTTTAATGCCCAATTTGATTGTGTCGAACAGTGTTTGAATAATGGACAAACGGTAGTAAATATTGTGCATGTTCTTATTGGTTTAAAAGAATAAGAATTGGATATAAATGGTTGGAATCACTATGTGTATTTCTATTGGTTTAAAAAAAAACAAGAAAAAAGATATTTAGCATTGGAATATGAATGGTTGAGGCTCAAAGGGTTATTATGGTTATCATATTGATCACAATATTATGACTATTATATAAATTTTATATAAAGCAAACTTTGTTGTAATTGATTAGTTCTTGGCATATATATTATTGTTTGGAAGCCAGCAAGCAATATGTAAAGGAAGTAACATTTTAGATGGCGATTTTGAAAAGTGAATATTGATTGAATTGTGGAGGTCTGAACAGAGATGTGTTTGATTGTTTGATTTGATTTATTTTTATATGAACAGTATCCATATTATGTCCATATCATGCCACCACTTTTCGCTCATTATATTCCCCTCATAATCCCAATTTCATTTATGGCATCCCTGTTCTGTAAAATAAATTAAAAAGGTATGTGTAACAGCGACAAAAGAGATAACACAATAATGGTTGGCAACTGACATTTTGGTATTTTATTACGCAGTTAAATTATTTAATTAATTGTTGAGCAGTATTCATGTATTTATCCCNTGTTCTGTAAAATAAATTAAAAAGGTATGTGTAACAGCGACAAAAGAGATAACACAATAATGGTTGGCAACTGACATTTTGGTATTTTATTACGCAGTTAAATTATTTAATTAATTGTTGAGCAGTATTCATGTATTTATCCCCTCTCATTATACCACCTTTCTCTCATTACACTCCCTCCATAGGTCCCATGAACACTATCACCCCCTACTCACTTGGCGATTATTAAATGGTTTGTTATGGATGGATTCGCATGTATCTCATGTCAATTTCTGAGCCAATTTTTAATTCATGCAAGGAAAATGTCATGTATGGTTTATTAAGGGATTAGTTACTGATGAACTGCTGCTACAGGATCAGTTTATTCAGTAGGGGCAGCCATGGCATAAATAGAATAGGAAGGGGAAATTGGAACAGAGTGCCTAGAAGGCATAGATTTTCCATTCATTTTGATGTTGATCCCCAGGAATTGAACCAGTTTCTACAAGATTGGTTCTTTAAATGGATCGGGCAAGGAATAGTACAACCTCGACCAGAGAGACCCCCTTTCTAGCCTCATAACATCCCTGGCATTATTGTTCCTCCTCATGTGTCCTTGCAACTAGAAGTCCCTGTAAATTATGGATGGCAAGATATTGTGAACCTAGTTGTCTCTCACCATCGTGGTTGGCCCAATTTGTCATTACCTCCTCTACCACCTGTCAATCCTAATGTTTAGATTGCCCATGTTGATTCACATGTTCAATCCTCACATTTTAGTAAAAGACTTAAAGCGGATGTCCCCCATGTGCAAGATAAAGGCAAAGTTGTTGCCTCCCCTTCCTCTCCCTCAAATGACTCCTCAAAATTTGTGTCCTCCCGCATGCATTTGAAGGATGATTGTTCCCATGTAATCAGTGAAATACAGCCTCAAGGTTCAAATCAACCATAGGTCAATTCCGGGAAATCAAAGGTGGAGAGCAGTGATAAATGAAAAATTGTCTCTCATAGTGGAAAGTATGGCTTTTAGTTTATGTGTTTTTATGATTGAGTTGATAAAGGCAGTGGTCTGCATAAAGTTTGGACAGCAAGCTCTTTTTTGGATAATGTGGACTATGTCGATATTTATATATTTTTGGATATGACTTCAATTATTTATGATATTCAAATATTCAATTTTGAAGGTATCTAAGGGAGTTACAAGGGTGGCATGTGTTGAAATGATTATCCATCTGTGTTATATTTTAGAATTTGAAAAGAAGAAAAGACAGGAGTCACAAGGGATCCCACCTACCTAGTTATTATTAATTAAATACCCTTAACTATTATTATTATTATTATTATTTATTTCTCCTAAACTAAATTAGTTAATTCAAACTAACTTAACTAAAGAAAGTAGTTGAACTAATTCAACTTATTTGGAAAGTATAAAAGCTAAATGAGAAGAAGAAACAAAAGGAGAATAGAAGGAGAAAGCAAGACTAAGGTTTTCTCTTTTGATTTCATGAGATAGTTCAGTTTCCATTCATTCTTGAGTTTATTCAAAGCCTAATTCTCTTTTTGACAGCAGGGTCCTATTGTAGACAGCAAGGTTCAAAATTGAACCAAATCATTTAGATGTTTGTTTTAGAGGTGTTGATCCATCCTTGATAGTCTTTGTATTCTTGTCTGTTTGTGGATTAAATTTCATATCTGATAAAGGATATTTTGTAGATTCAAATTGGCAGCAGTCTGGGGCAAGTTGATCCAGATTATAAATTTCAATTTTTACTTCTTGCCAGAGTCTTTTTGTATGGTGTTCATCAGGGATCTCTAAATTAGACTTTGGTCCATGCCCTCACAGGGAATTTTTAAAGAGAAAAACACTTTTGATATCTCGGAATGGAATAAATCAAAATGTTATTTTGTCTCATTTGTGTGTATTTATGACTTGGCTAATTTTTCTTTTTTATCTCCATATTATCTTTCTGTAATCTGTATACATTTCAGAAACTAAAATAAAATTTTATTTTATTTTTCAACATTCTTTTCATAAATAAATTATCTTAAACCCTTGTAACTAATACTTGTGGATTGGGGAAAAAAAAATTGAGGCTATAAAGCACATGGTGATATTCCTGACTATCTTGTCCTAGCCAGGTAGATTCGAAAATGATTGAGTAAGGTAATTCATACATTTTCCTCAACATTGCGCTCCCTGTCCAATCTGTATCGGTATATCCCTGCAAACTTAATTCTATATTGGAGGCATATCTAAGGCCATATCCAATTGTGCCTTGTAGGTATCTCAATACATGTTTCGTTGTGATCTAGTGAGTTTGTCTCGGCTGACTCATGAACCGACTAATAACATTCACTCTATAACATATATTAGGTCTAGTGTTAACCAGATACATCAATGATCCAATCAGTTGTCTGTAATAAATGGATCAATCTTGCCTAAATCGAAAGAAGCCTCATTCATATTTTTCAAATCCATCACCATCGGTGTAGACATGGATTTGCACTCTGTCATACCGAACTTCTTCAATATCTCCACTATATATTTTCCTTGACTCAGGAAAATATCATCAATCCTATGCCATAATTCTAGTCCCAAGAAGTAGTGCATCATATCCAGATCCTTCATCTTGAAAACATAAGTCAATGCTCGTTTGCATTCAGCAAAAGTCTTTCTGAACTAGTAAGGAATAAATCATCCACACATAGGACCAACATCAGGCTCTCGTCACCAATAATATGATAATACAGGTTTGGATCAACAACAATCTTTTTTAAACCCTAAACTCATCAAGAACCATCCATCTTCTCGTACCAAGCACAAGGTGCTTGCTTTAGTCCATATAGTGATTTCTTCAACCTATACACATGATATTTCTCATCGTATGTTATGAATCCCTCTGGTTTCTTGATGTAAACTTCTTTCTCAATATCACCACTAAGAAAGGTTGTCTTTACATCCATCTGATGTAGTTTCCAACTCATGGATGATAGTACGGATGGAAGTGTATCGGGCTACTAGATCAAATGTCTCATCATAGTCAACTCCCTCTACTTGTGAGAATCCTCTGGCTACAAATCTATCTTTGTATTTCTCGACACTTCCATCAGTTGCATGCTTGATCATATAGATCCACTTGGAAGTCACTAAGACTTATTTTCTTATCTCATAACAATATCCCATACATCATTCTTCAAAATGGATTGATACTCTTTTGTCATGTCATATTTCCATACCTGTTGATATGTTGTTTCTCCATGACAATAAGGCTCTATATCAATGATGTGGCTCATGGCTGATGAATAGCTCGAAAAAAAAATAGTATCTTTCTCTCTCGGAATGTGCCTTGAGGAGTTGCATATCCCTCTGCCTCTTGCAGAGTTTGTGAAGCCCAGACGGGCCTTTTATGGCCTACTGCAATGTTTATGGGAATATCAACTGGAGCAACTGGATAAACTATGTCAATGGTTATCTCTTCTTCAAAGATAACATCTCTGCTTACCTCAATCTATCTCTAACCAGGGATGTAGGTCCGGTATGCTTTCAAAGATCAATTGTATCCCACAAATGTACCCTTTCTTCCTGAAGGGTCTAGCTTGGATCTCTTCTCTTTGGGTACATGGAAATATATTGGGAACCAAAATATCCTGAAGTGTCCAATCTCAGGCTTCACTCCGGTGAAGGCTTATTCGAGAGTTATGTTACTCAAATTATGGTGAGAACTCTTGTTCTGAACATATATTGTTGTCATGCATGCTTCTGTCCATATAATCATAGGTAGACTCTGATCATGTATCATTTCTTTGGTTGCCTCAAATATGGTTATGTTATTCCTCCTTCTCAAATATTTTTTACTCCCTCTGAGTCAAGTGACTCCCTCTGAAGTTTGAAGAATAAACATCTTCCTTTGTTGTTAACCTACTTGGAACAAGAGAACAAACAAAAGGAAACAAAACAAGAATATCTCCTAGAGGAGAATAATGAGTACATCTCTAGAATCAAAGCAATTTAAGGATTGTTGTCACGGCTACAATACCTACTTGTAATGTAGCAAACTTAGAAATGTAGGTTAATGGCATGATAATTAAAAAAATCAAACCTATAGTCTTCACTTCCAGTGTGTTGTTCCTCTGACTGCACTAATATCCCTCTGGATCCTACGATTTCAGCAAATGTTCCTTCCTCATGCAAGTACCCTCAAGAAAATGATACAAATAATATATACAAGTGCATACCTGAGAGTGCTTATATGATTTCTCTAATGGAACCTAGTTGATCTTTGATCTCTGACTTCTTCATGAAGAAGATAGCAACGGTGTCACCTTTTGTCATCTTAATATTTTGAAGCTTGGCCCTTCAATGTAATAGCTTTAAGGGTGTTGTCACTCTCAAACATATTATGCAATGCCTTGACGTCGTCTTCCTTCCTTTCTTCCTTCTCTTCATTAGTAGTTGTCTCTGGTAAAACTTTTTGTATCACCCACAATAAGTCTTCCTCTGAAGTCTTGACTTACAAAAATTGAAGTTTCTTGATCCATCAAGATTATCTTCCATCATAGTTATGTTCATCATATTTTTATATTCTTCACAAACCCTTGTCAACTGGGCTAGAAAACCTAATGGCTAGGCTAGGCTAACAACATTAGGTTTTTTTGGGCTTATGAATGCCAACAATAAGCCTTAAAATTTATAATAACATAGGTAATATTTAAAGCTTCTTCAAAGAGCTGCAGAAACCCTAAAACCAAAAATATGCAAAAAATTGCAGAACCCTAGAAAACCTAGGGCCAAAAATCCAAAATTCTTGGAATTTCACTTTGAGAGTTTCTGGAGGTGCGTTGAAGGAGGTCGTACACTCCTGTCCAAATTTCATCCCCAACGTCCAAGTGTGAAGTGTTGAAACACCCAAAAGAAGACGGTCGTACAAATTTTCTGGAAACCCTAGGAGGGTCGTACGGTTCTGCAAAAGTGAGAGGATGACTAGTAGATGCTTGTGCAATGGGTTCTTCAAGACCTATGCTCTGATACCATGTTGATTTTTCACTAGGCTAGGATCAAGCATGAAGTTTATTCCAATTTTAGAATTTTACTTGAACCATAGACAATTGCAGTTACACCATAAACAATTTGTTGAAGTAACCAGGATCACAAGAAGAAATACCATGCACAAGTACACAAGAAGTATCCTGAGAAACCCTTATCAACAAGGGAAGAAAACCCAGCCAATACTTTGTTATATTATTCAAGATAAATACCTCCCACACCATAAACCTAGCACATAAAAGGGTGCTCACAAAACCAAGAAGGATAGCGCCCAAGAGAGATGTGCACTTCAGCCCTAGAACTTGTACTTGTTGAAATTTCCAAAATCACTTGTGTGTTATGTTTCCTCAATGGGGAAATCACCTTTATTTATATTACATTGGACACATCAAAAGTGGTGTCTATTGGCACAACAGGGCCAACCTCAATAACTCAGAATATAATTAATAATTACTATATTAATTATCTTTTACATTAATTATCTTTCACTTTATGGTGGGTCCAACTTGTACCCTTTACATCACAATTAGGGTTACATGTAAGTATGACTCTTATAAAATATATCAAGGGATATCACACACCCTCTAGTGCTCATCCACTAGTGGCATGTCCACCTTTGCTTAGCCACAAGGACGTCCAAGTCAACAGATCTCTATCTCATTACGTCTCACAGTAGAATCATCAAGATACACACTCACTAGTGCTCAGCTACTAGGATCACGTCCACCTGTGCTCATCCACATGGACGTCTTACTCAAAAGATCTATATCTCACTGAGTCTCACAGGAGAATCATTTGGAGTATCACATCATCTCAACTCTTTGCACAGAGGAGAAAAGTAAGGCCATCACATGGGTTCCTTCACCCCTCACAGGGGTGCACATCGTTTCATCTCAAATGATACATCTTTCTCATGGTCATTTTCCCTTCTCAGGGGCACACAATGTTCCATATCCATCACAGAGAGAACGACACACCTAGCTCATGGGAATCTTCCCTACAGAGGGGCACACAGTGTTCCATCTTCGTCGCAGAGAGAACGACACACCCAGCTCATGGGCATCTTCCCTACACAGGGGTACACAACATTCCATCTCTATCTTAGAGAGGAACTACATACCCATCTCATGGGCACACCCAACTCATGGGTTCTCTCTCAGGCTAACTCACTCAGTATGTGTCCTAGAGGATGTCTCGCGCAGTTGTAATCATAAACACAAGCAACATAAGAAAATATACGGTGTAGAAACATACATTGGAGTTGATGACTGCATTGCATCAAAACTTCATTTAAAAAAAAAAATTACTTCTTCTCACATTTCTTACTCCTCACGAAGAGATATCCCCAATATATAATGTTCCTAAAAACTCTTTCAATTAAGGTAACTATAGCATATCATAATGTAACTTTGGGTTGTACATTTATTCATGTTGGAATCAATGTACTTGTTATTATTGAATAAGTTGGGAACATTCTCATCTTGAAGACATAGATTATGATAGTTCTTGAGCTTTCAATCAATGTGTCTTATATCTTTGGTTATTTGAACCTTGGTCGACACAATAGAAGTTGGGCATATTCTATAGAAAGGGACCATAAGTTCGGTATCAATGTATAGGCATAGTGAAAGGAACATACAAACCATGGTTTTGTAGCAACATATGCCACATGGATGTGTAAGACATTGCCTTTAGATATGTTGCCACTATGTCCTAATATTCACTTCGCAAGCTTGTATTCAACTTTATAATGTTCGGTAACAACTAGCAATGGTTCTGCAACATCTACCACAACCACTCAACCATGTAATCCACTTTATGAGGTTCAATAGAAACTAGAAATGGTTCTATAACATATTTCATGACCATATTTAAAACCAAAGAAAATTCAAATATGCTACCACTTCCTTAATGTTAGCATAAATCTATTGGAAACTTAAAAATGCAATTAAAGATACCTCAAGGCCTTCAATCTTCAAATTAAGTGGAAAAATGGATAATGAGATATAACATAGGGAAAAGGAAGGATAATGAAAAGGAAAAAATACTAAAATTTTTCCAAATAGAGGCCCATTAGTAGGCCTATTGAAATGTGGAGGTTGGGGGGTATCCATGAAGGCCATTGCCTCTTTATACACTTGGTTCAAGACAAAGCATTCCTCCATTACTAATAAAGAAACTTCCCAAGAGTCCAATTTTTTTAGGTGATCAAAAATTCCTAGGAAATGATTGTGTTAGAGAGTACATATAATGTTATGGCCATCTAGAAATAATTGTCATGATGCAAGGTAGAAATATGGTTTTCCTACTACATGGTTTGGAACCAAAGGAGAAAATTATATCACTACTTGTAGAATAGGAAATGATAATTCTTCAAGAAATGCAGAAGGAACATCAAGAGCAATTGCAAGCTTAGATTTCCTGGGATTTTATCCTATGC
This sequence comes from Picea sitchensis, assembly GCA_010110895.2. Lineage (NCBI taxonomy): Eukaryota > Viridiplantae > Streptophyta > Pinopsida > Pinales > Pinaceae > Picea > Picea sitchensis. Next base: position 104,691 of record SNQJ01S0031033.1, on the reverse strand, counting down.
CACAAGGCCATGCCATGCTACAAGGTATGCCAAAATTTGAAGGCACCAAATGGGAGGTATGGCTCATATAATACCAATATTTGGTGTCACATGGACCTATTATGAACCCTCATGGGTGGGATCATGATTATGGATATTGTGGATGTGGCATTTACTAGTAGATTAGAATAATCATTGAGAGATCATGATATAACATGACCCCAACAATTGTTTTCAACTACAAAGACTTGCAACAAATCATGATATAATAACAAGTTTATATAATGAACTAATTAGGTAAATAAAAATACATAAAATCATGCAAGAGATTGTAAAAAATGTAAAGGGGAATACCTAANATGACCCCAACAATTGTTTTCAACTACAAAGACTTGCAACAAATCATGATATAATAACAAGTTTATATAATGAACTAATTAGGTAAATAAAAATACATAAAATCATGCAAGAGATTGTAAAAAATGTAAAGGGGAATACCTAAATCATTCAAACAACTATGAATCTAGCGAGAACACATAAGTTGGACAATGCTCTTGCAACATTTGATCTAATGACTACAAAAGGCACAAAAAATGTATGATTGACTAATTGATACATTGTTTATTCGACCATATTTAACATTATATCATTAATATTAAAAACATAAAATGCCAAAATACATACTCGATCGAACTTCTCTTGGTTTCAAGAATAAATTATTCTCTACTAAACAAGCCCCCTCCCCCACCACATCACTCTTAATTCCTGATATGAAAACTACATAGTGGTAAATAATTGAAATTAACATATCATCATAAAATGTAGAAAATGAGTACATAAATCATAACAAAACATAAAATCATAGTATAAAACACTTTATGTGAATAAAACTAAACTAATTGTTAGAATATCTCATGGCTGGAAAAAAAAAAAAAATTCCATATAATGCATCCTACCATATCTAATCACTTCCTACATTATTTTTTATTTTTTAAAGATTCATAAGTCGTCTATTAATGATTTTATCCCCATCGTCATGCATTGGATGTTGCTCTTTTGTTGATTTATGTTACCCACTAGAATGCAATACACATCTATCATTTCATGCAAGATGAGTGGAACCAACCTTAACTATAAAAAACAAGTAAAATATATATAGTTAATGGATTATAATATTGAAATGTCTATTTAATATTTCACGTAAGTATTGTTACAATGGTCATTACATGGTTAACTTGTAGAGACCATGGTTTGCACAATTTCTTCCTCTTGTCTCCTGACATCCTCACTTATAGAATTTCCCCTTAAACAATTAAAAGTTATAAGCATACCAAATCCAAAGAAAATTATCAATACCATCATATTTCTGATAATTGTACACTTGTAATATTTACAATGTTCATTACCTAGTTGAATAGTACAGACCATGGTTTGGGAAATCTCTTTATCTTGTCTCTTAGCATCCTCATTTACTTCCCCTAACCCTAAAACAACAAAAAATTTAAGTTTACCAAATCCAATCTAAATATACAATATCGTCATACATTTGATAATTGTACACTCATACTACCATCGTAGGTTTGGTTTCCACTGTCAACATCACTAATGCTCGTGTTCTCATACATTAAAAACATGAAGACATTAATTTATAGGCAATAATCAATCATGAATGGGATTACATTTAATGGGCATTCATAATCAAGAATAAATATTTACCTCAACATTCACAGTAGGAGTTTGTGATTTCCTTCTACCTTCCATGTGTTCAACCACAACTTGAAACCCAAACTTTAATGTGAGCTTCATTTCTTATTCGATGGATGTTCATTTGTACATATCCTCCTACATTCCATATCATCGCAAATTTTAATTATTAATTACATGAAAATAAAAGTTGGAAAATATCAATAATGAAATGGTTTAATTGTTTTCATACTTATAAATCAGACAATTAATCTAAGGTATCAACATTGGTCATGTTTATTGATGATTTGGTAGTTGTGGGAGGATCTTTCCCTCCTAGATGACCTTTCTTATATGTGGAGAAGATTCTGGAAGAAAGAGATCCATTGGACAGATGTTGGAATACCTTAGAAGAGAATTCAGCCCAGAAGAATAAAATATAATGAAAAGACACCTTCCTAGAAGGACAATAAGACTATAAATAAGGAGGCACCTTACCTAATTTGTTCACTCACTCACAGTCTCCTAGCAACACATAAGCAAGGCACAATTTTGGAGGAGGTGACGTAGTAGTTGCTGTTACAGGAAAATCCCCCTACGGACAAGTGGATTTCCTCTTGAACCCTAAATCTCTAAGATCAAGACAGAAAGGTGCTAACTTTGGTCATTGACATCCTTTTAAACCTATATAAGTCAATCAAATAGAGAAAAGGAATAAGAATGTACATTTGTTCGATGTTTTTCCTTGTCCAATCCAAGTTGAGCCTTGATCCCCAAGCTCTTCAACAAGTCCTGCAATTCAATAATAGAAAAGACAAAAAAACTTCCTATTCTACCATGATTAATTCAAAACCAGATCTATCTATCAAATACAAGTTCATAAAGGCATACACAACCTTGAAATAAACAGGCCAAGAACATTTATTAATGAGAACTAGATAGTAATACTTATAGACCTTTGATGAAGTTGCAGCAGCCTCTTCTAGCTCTCTTTGTCCAAACCCTTTGCTCAAATGATCCACCAGAAAAATGGCTATGCTTCACTGATTATCTTCCTTATGAGATCATAAGTTTGATGCCTTCAATGTCTTCCTTCCTTATGAGATCATAAGTTAGGTATCTCTCAATATCTCTTTCTATTTCACCATGATAAGGCCTCCTTATATAAGCTTGGAGAGACCCAACCACTTTAGAGATTCTTGGGATAGGTTGAGGATCCTTCTCCATCAGTTGTGGATCCTCCCTAAGATACAGCCTTGACCTTAGATTAGAATCCAACCAACTCCAGAGATGAGGGGGATTTTTCCCTGATTTTCCTACACAATCCAAGATTTCCTCAAACAACCCAGTGCTCCCTCAGAATGGGGCACATATTGTTGCAACACTTCCCCAAACAAGGGTAGGGATCATTGGCACTCCCTAACAGTGGGTAGGGGAGAACTGCCCAAAATTTCCTTAAAAAATCCCAGTGCTCCCCCAGAAGGGTGCACAGAGTGTTGGAACGCTCCCCCAAAGAAGGGTAGGGAGTGTTGGCACTCCCTGATAGTGGGTAGGGGAGCATTGGCCTTCAAAAATGACTTTTGAGTGTTTTTTCCATGGTAAAAGATTTGTACTCTTCATCAGATGATTTCTCCTTCTTAAACCAGTCTTTGAAGTGTCCTTGTGATGTCATTCGAGACACGGCATAGGAAAGATGATTTTATGATGTCTGCGACACTTGCGACACTTATGGCTAAAAAGAGACACTTTCAAAACTTGTAATGACGAAAATAGGTCATCATTCAAGTGAGTAATTTTGATGTGTAACATATTTCCCCCCAAAGTACGAAGTTAGAAGACAAAAATTGATGATTGAAGTACTGTGTAGACTTTTTCAAGCAAAGGTATGGACTCGGAGAACCTTGCAGAAGTTGCACACAACCATCAAACAAATATTATGATATGTTTCAAACCGCAAGGCAGGCATACCTATGCTTGAGTCATAAAGACTTGCAAGGTATGGTCGCCATAAGATACACTTCGTATCCATAATTGTATTAATAAAAATGTATAGCCACCAAAGATACAATGTGGATCTATACTCCCGTGACATGAACTGATCGTAGCCACAAAAAATACACAATGGATCTACGAGACGACAAGACATAGCCATGGACCAATACAAAGTGGATCTATGTGACAGTATATGTGTCAATATTCAAGAGAAACTCCGTCGCAACCTGGGCAAAGTACATATCAGAGTGATCACTCAACCCAGGGTGTTCTTACCGATCCCGATGTAGTACGAATCTAACCATGTGAATAGATGTCCTGATGTCGAACATGGAAAAAACCACTTGATTACCGATCAATGATGTAAACCGTTAACAAGCGTGAGGGAAATCACCATTTATGTCAATGATTCCCAAGGTACCCTAGTACATTCCAACGAATGTGAATGGATGAGCTGAAGTCGAACATCCATGGAATCATCCT